>CAIGRF010062618.1:0-12311 GCA_903798235.1 Fraxinus ornus
TCTTTTTGTTAGGCAATCTCTCAACTTTTGAGAGATTGCCTAACAAAAAGATTCATAGTTTTCAAGTTAATTTATTTACATGGATGGACTGCTCTCTTTTTGCCTCGAGCTCTTTCGCTAATTAATGTAACTGAAATTATAGGTGATTGTTGTCAATTTCGATAGTTAAATTTCATATTTAAATCACTAATTCCACCAACTGGTTCAATGCATATTTATTATTTACCGAAGTGTCAGTCTTGGAATGTTTTAAATGGTTTGATTTTGTGAAGGAATTGGAGGTTCTACGCTTATTCTGCACGTTAGCATATACGAGAATCGTTCAGACAGGAAGAACTAAGGAAATCGGTGTCGGGCACTATGATCACTCGAACCTATGGTGAAGTTTCGTGTTAATTCACTTGATTTATGAGAACCATTATTTTAACTATCTTTAATTCTCACTTTCATTTTCAACCACACATTCACACAATAAAATATTTTGCACGTAAACTTAAAACTTTTCCTAATCTTTTAACCACACATTCTAAAAAAAAATCACTATTCAAAATCCCATTTACTCAAAATAAGGGCCATCAAACAAGGGTTAAAAGTTCCATTGAAGTATGCATTTTGCTTCAGTTAAAACCTGTTAAATTTTTTTTAAAGAATGTCCGATGAAACAATCTAATTTAGCATAAACATGGAAGTTTCCTTCAGAAAAAATAAAATAAAAAATAAAACGTGATCAAACTGAAATAATAACATAAAACAAACTGTACAGATCACTTTGGATCAAATAAATTTCAGTGATCAACATAAAACTACAAATTGAGTGACTAACTGTGTTATTGATTCAGAAGTCTTTGGAACTCGAGAAAACATTCAGCACAACAATCTTATATACACGTAGTAGAGATTTACTCAAATCACGACACCTGAGATGCCGAGTGAGTCCGCACACCCACTCCTTATCTCTATATTACCCGGTATCCGAGGGATTGTGAGGGATCCAAAATGTCTCCTACCAGGTGTGCATATAGAGCCGACCCACTGCTCGTTGAACTCACCTGGAATTGGTGCAGAATTCACACCTAGAATCCAGATTGGTGAATTCAGTGAAACTTAAGGCTGCCTAAGAAATTAGAACCTGAATATACAAGTCAACTTTGACAGTATCATGACCCCTTGGTCAGGAACTTACTGGCAATATCACTTATTATCACTTCTCACAAAGTTAAAACCATGAATAGATGCAAAGAATCAATGGACTGTTACTACAAGAGTGGAGCTCCCAGAGTTGAATAAATATTTACAACATAGAAACCTATATTTCTAGGAACTACGTGGGAATAAAATAAAACTGAGAAAATTAATGTAAAAAAAGGCTCGGGAAGAATCTTGAAACCGCTGCCTATTTATTATTTTCATGCTAAGATATCACGCTACCACCAAGGTTTTTGTGCTCCAAATAACTGATACAAATCACATGGCAGGACAAGAGGGTGGCCTCTCCAAAGAAATATCAAACTAAATGATGATAAATCTATTATTTTTGTCTCAAAAAAATAAAAAAAAAATAAAAAATCATTATTCAAAATTCCATTTACTCAAAATAAGGGCCATCAAACAAGGGTTAAAAGTTCCATTGGTTTGCATTTTGCTTCAGTTAAAACCTGTTAATTTTTTTTAAAGAATGTCCGATGAAACAATCTAGTTTTCGCATAAACATGGAAGTTTCCTTCAGAAAAAAAATAAAACGTGAACATACTGAAATAATAACATAAAACAGACTCTACAGATCACTTTGGAACAAATAAATTTCAGCGATCAACATAAAACTACAAATTGAGTGACTAACTGTGTTATTGATTCAGAAGTCTTTGGAACTCGAGAAAACATTCAGCAGAACAATCTTATATGCACGTAGTAGAGATTTACTCAAATCACGACACCTGAGACGCCGAGTGAGTCCACACACCCACTCCTTATCTCTCTCTTACCAGGTATCCGAGGGATTGTGAGGGATCCAAGATGTCTCCTACCACGTGTGCATATAGAGCCGACCCACTGCTCGTTGAACTCACCTTGAATTGGTGAAGAATTCACACCTAGAATCCAGATTGGTGAATTCAGTGAAACTTAAGGCTGCCCAAGAAATTAGAACCTGAATATACAAGTCAACTTAAGACAGTATCATGACCCCTTGGTCAGGAACTTACTGGCAATATCACTTATTATCACTTCTCACAAAGTTAAAACCATGAATAGATGCAAAGAATCAATGGACTGTTACTACAAGAGTGGAGCTCCCGGAGTTGAATAAATACTTACAACATAGAAACCTATATTTCTAGGAACTACGTGGGAATAAAATAAAAATGAGAAAATTAATGTAAAAAAAGGCTCGGGAAGAATCTCGAAACCGCTGCCTATTTATTATTTTCATGCTAAGATATCACGCTACCACCAAGGTTTTTGTGCTCCAAATAACTGATACAAATCACATGGCAGGACAAGAGGGTGGCTCTCCAAAGAAATATCAAACTAAAAAAATGCTGATACAATATATTTTGTTTTTCCTCTTTTACTTGGATCTCCCAAGAAACCTACAATCACGTAAATCTGGAGCAGTATGAATGATAACAGTGCGGTTACCAAATTAAAACCTCAATGGCAGATTGCCTCTCCATGCATTATCCACCGAGCGAAACTATCTGAAAATTCCTCAAGAACTTCATGGTTATGGGCTTCACTATAAGAAAAGTTTGTTTCAGTCTGCTGCCTTCCCTATAAATGTAACACAGGAAAACAAGGTAATATCAATGTCTGTTTATCCAAAATATTTATCGACAAAGAAGAGAGAGAGAGCATTCTTAGTCTCTTAAATAAAGGGCAAAACAGTCTTGTCTTTTGGTGCAAGATAAATTGTTGTAACCCATCCACCCACCCCAACAATGCACAGATGCATTTGGAATGTGCTCAATCAGAAAGGGGGAGAATAGCAACATTGTCAGTAGTGAAGAAACTAGTTGCATACTTTAATTCAGAAACTTCTACTTTCTCCATTTTATAAATAATTATTCTCTCATTAAACAGTTCTAGGTTGTATGTTGTTCATAAAGTGGGATACATGAAACCCAAAATTCTGAACCCATAATGGTCATACAGAGCGAGTTATAAAATGTGAACGTGCTTAGTTTACTTGTTTGCTATTTTATTCCTATCAAAGCAATGTAATAAAAAGTAAAGAAGCCACTTGTAGGTAAACTCTAACCCTCCCACATGTACATGTCTGATAAATGGATTTCCATTTTCTGATTGTTAGCATTCAACGAGTTAGCACATTTACGAATTTTAAATAATCCAATACAACTGATGGAAATATATGAATTACGCACCACGATAGCATAAAATAGTGTGACTACCATTACAAATTAACTCATCACACGTCTTTGCATTGCTTTTGTATTCAACTAAATATGTAATTGTGGCACTGCTACGAAATTGATGGAAAATGGCACTTACGCTATCGCTAGATCCACATCCACTGGCTGATGGGGTTGTTTCCCCAACCATTTCACTGATGACATTTTCAGATGACAGTATCGCAAATGGAGAGGTAGAGAGCATTGACCTGTCCATAAAATATCATGGAACTTTAGCTTCCTCAAAGAAACTCTTTTCATATACTTATTTCTCTCACCCACCCCCAACTCCACCTCGACAACCCCCAGGAAAAAGAAAACCAGGTTCCTTCAACTCAATCCAGTCCAAAATTTAGCTAAATGACTCCTAGATTGGAAGTCATGAACTTGAATTTCATATTACGTCATCCAACAAAGTTGTAGAACATCAAGTGAGGTACTTTAATCAATGTTTAAGGACAGCACACAACTGTAGAAGAGGATAAGTTTCTTCCAAATGTCAATAAAGTGTAGAAATTCAACAGTTAAAAAACCAAAGTTATTTTAAAGAACTTGTGTCGTGTGCATTTTTAAAGTGTAAATATCCTGAGTGTACCCTAGAGAACACTGAAAATAATGAGTTTATTTTTCATTGAAATGAAACGTATAATGGGAAAAGAGAGGCTGGGTTGGCATTCACCGAATACAAAATGATCTTATAAAGAATAAAATTCATGCAATAGACATGAGAAACCCTTCCTGATTTTGTCTCTAGCTGAATTGAGCAACTAGACACAATAGATCTACAAGTCTGAAACAATTAGATTAAGGAGGATTAGTTGGAGAAGGCTAAAATAAGGAAGCAACATATTCAAAATGATTTGGGAAATAGACATTGAGAACCATATTAACAACAATCTTCAACTGCACTAGTGAGAGAGAGTGATGAGAGCTAGGAATAGAAGGCCTCAACCACAATCATGATAAACAGACCTCAAATGTAAGCAATGAGTGAGAAAAATTACAAATTTACAGAAAAGATAAATAAATAAAGGAAACTTGTACTTACTTTCAAAGAAAAGAAAGATAATATGGATAAGGAATAATGGATCAAAATCAAACTGAACTTGCTTGCCAAATAACAGAAAGGGGAAAGAGCAAGTTTCAATGTGTCATATATTTTCAAGAAAGTCCAATAGCGGGGAAACGAAGTAACATCATTCATTTTTCTAAAATAGAGTACTCCCATCATCAAGCACCAAGAAGGCGTCATCATTAATATCTTTTAAGAAAAAAGAAATTCAAGTGACTCTCAATAGGATTACCTTTCCAACAACTCTTCCTCGCATGAAGTTCCAGAGGAAAGCCAATCTAAGTCAACAAAGTTTGAACGGTCAATTGTGTCTCCATTTTCATGTTCAAGGCAGCCATCTCTTTGCACTTCTGCACAAAGCTCCGCAGATGGCACTGAACGGGTGTATCTGCAGATGTGAAAATGGAGACAGATTAGCCGAGGAAATTTTCTTTTGATACCAAAAGAAGACACATTTCGATGAATCACTTCCGGCTTTAAATTCTTTAGGTGACATCATTCCATCTTCAGAGATGGTGTGTGTCTGTGTGCTTGTTTGTCAGACTAGACCAATACAAGATGGCAGTTAATGAAACAAACGTAAGAAAATGGTACATTATTATATTCTAAAATTACGTAAGTCTGTATCCTGTAAAGTGATATAATTTATACTGAAATAAGCACACACTAACTGTGCAAATTCACATATTGAATTCTGGGTCAATATTTAAAAAACAACTACAGAGCAATAGAGCCCAGCTTCTCCTCCCAATAATATAAACAACAATAGTTAATGCCTTCCTAAGCTACTAGTCCAAGAGATGAGATTTCATACTCCCATGCCGATGTTAGAAAATCAATATTATACCAAAGAGCTACAAGGAAAAACAGGAGACTGAGCAGTTTCCAATGTAGATGTAGACACTGCAATAAGTTCACAACCTTCGAAGATAAGAAATAGACAGGAAATTCAATCCATAATCTTTAATAGTTGTTTAGCAAAACGTTTTAAGCAATATGATCTCAGTCCTTGGAGCAAAAAAGAAGAGTAATTTTCCCAACTTCAAGTGCATTTCAGTATAATCAGAAAAATCAAGCCTTTGAAACTTGATTATAATCAATGTCCAATGATCAGACAGCTTTGAGCTACTATTTGATAGTCATCTGTTGACAGTCTTAACAAAGAATTTCAATTAGATTGGCTTGTAATATCTAAAAATGGTGAAGCTTTGAAGTCCTAAAAGGCACCTTGCGCAGTATTGATATGATGAAGAAGATGAAAGAGGAAATTATGAATAGGAAATTGGATATAGTAAGAGCCTGTTTGAGCCCCATTTTTTTTTTGCCCACAATGCATTTCGGAATAGTATTTTGATGGAGAAGTCAAAAAATAAGTAAAAATTTTGGGTTTGCGTGTAATATTATTTTATTGAAGAATGCGTGGATGAAAATAAGAGATAAATGTATTTTGAAAATAATGGGGCCCAAACAAGGGCTAAATGTTTCCACTGTTAAAGGGAGGAAATGATAAGGTGGATTATGAGTCTACCTTACCCCCCTACATACACAACAATCTTAAATCACCGCCAATATCACAAGTTAATTCTCTCCCATCTCTATCCTATCAACAAAACAGAGAGAGGCAAATAGGTGCTTTTTGACGGAAAATTATACATCACATTTTCTGTTCCATCTACTTTCCCACCCTTTTGACCAAACAGAGGACGCATTAATTATTAATGCAGCACATACTACATACAAAATTGGTAGTTCTTATTTAAAATTCACAGAAAAAAATTAAGCATACATGTACACATCAGTATGAAAAACAGAGTACCTTGAATATGTTACATCACTTTCAGAAGCTGATATTACTGGTGTTGACTCAGAAAGTATTTTGCCTTCTCTTTTTGGTTTGTCTGATAATTCAGCACTAGAAAAACCCATATTGACATTTGAGGTGGACGTGGGCGAGTGACTTTCACGGAGAATGTTTCCATCTGACCATGATCTTTTAAAAAGTAATCTAGACACAGAAAACACGAATGAACATCATCTTACCACCACATGGCTATAAAAAGAATTACGGAGCTATCACAAAAATATATTAGTCCACTAAAAATTTGTTTACAACAATTCCAGCAGTACATATTGGACCAGTAATAAATAAATCAATTTCACCCTGACCCGAATACATATAATGGTCCAACATAAATATTTAGAGCTTGTTTGAGTCTCATTTTTCTTAAGAATGCATTTTGGAATAGCAGATTGATGGAGAATGTGTGGTTGAAAAAGAAGGAAAAATTACTGATGTGATGAAAAATATTATTTTATTAAAGAATATGTGGTTGAAAATGAGTAGAATAATGAAAATGAAAATTTTAATGTGAATCCAACATAAATATTTAGAGCTTGTTTGAGTCTCATTTTTCTTAAGAATGCATTTTGGAATAGCAGATTGATGGAGAATGTGTGGTTGAAAAATAAGGAAAAGTTTTGGGTTTGAATGTAATATTATTTTATTGAAGAATGTGTGGTTGAAAAAAAGAGAGAAAAATGTATTTTGAAAATAACGTGGATCAAACAAAGGCTTAGCTTATTGAACAAATCAAAACTTGGGCAATCTAGAAGTCAGAAGGAAGTCCTTCGGAAAAAAATGCATGTGAAAATTTGGGAAAATTTTGCCACATACGTAAAAGAGATTATAAGCATTTCAGCAGAAAGTTATGGAAGTCCTTCGGCAAAAAATGCATGTGAAAATATGGGTAAATTTCGCCATATATGTAAAAGAGATTATAATCATTTCCATATATAACTATCTCCCACCATACCTTCCATTTTCATCAATATTTGATTGCCCATATCTCCCCACATTGCAATGTTGGTCAGAATCCAGTTCCCACACATCCGGTTTACCTGGTTGAGGTTGAAAATCCCCCAAAAATCTGCTCAAATACATATGAACTGTTAATTTCAGTGAATGCATCATTTGATCAACTTGGAAAAATAATAATGTAGTTTAAACCAGAAAAGTCTTTGAAACACCAGACAAAACTCTCTCTTGATCTATTGAAACATGTTCAAGTGAGGATAAAGAAAATCTGGCTGAAATTGGAATGTTCCTTAACTCCCCCACATAATCCATCTCATTATCCAGAGCTTCTCTATCACGTAAAAATTCAGAAAGAATAAGTAAGATCGTTACCACTACTAACTTACACATTAATGGCATTTTGTTTCTCTGCATCCATGTACGCATTGCTGTAATAACGCTGTAGAGTTCGAAAAAATTCCTGGGACTGGATTGCAGCTTTCCACTGACCCCTTCTCTCAGAGAAAATCTTGAAAAAAAAAAAGTCACATAAATATTTAGAATGTCATCTCAAACGTCGTAACTGAAAATAAATGGCTACGACAAAAGAATGACAATATGTATATTCACCAAGAGACATTTTTGAGCTGACCCTGTGATAGACTACAAACTAATTTTGACTCTCAAAGAAACATTAAGTTGCAAAGTAACAAGATAAAACAATAAGAACCATACACTCAACAACTCATATTCAGTGGGTATCACCAGTAGCACAACATTTGTTAGAGAAGGGGGGCCATTCTTGTAGCAAAAATTAATATAAATGTCAAAATTGTTTGTGTATTTTGATAAACTAAATGAATTAACTAGTTTACAAACCACGGATGGAAGAATACTTCCGGCAACAGATTAGACATAAATTGGCTTTTCATACTGGCTGTGTTGACGAGAAAAACCACCGTACATATCTAAATCAAGATAAATATTACTGATGGTGAATCCATATCTCATGGAATAGAGGAGACTAAAAATTGACTTTTCATTGGCAGTAGAAATCACTAATTTTCTGCAAGTAACACAAATTTTAGACATGACATTCAATAATAAACTGGTAGAACATTTTCAACTACAATTTTCAAGAAAATAGTTTCTTTTATTAAATAACATTAATTTTGTATACACCTGTTAGACATAAATGGCTTAACAATGTATTGACTCACTTTACGAGAATTACAAAGTGGCTTACTTTGTTGTGGGCAGCTGAGCCACCATACTGGTGTGCAAGAGTATCTCCCATTCTCTCATAAAGACACATTAATTCATCAGCCAAAGGATCATCAAGGTCTATCTTTGTCGAAGTTGATACTCCTAGGGCATGCAACTGATGCCCCAAAGCAGCCAAACCATATGTATATTGCGCCACATTAGTGCGATCCAGACAATCTATGCAATTTGTCCTGAGAACTCCCCTTTGAAACGTTGGTGACTTGACAGCAGGATTACAAGTAGAAACGCTAGATTTTCTGTCCGAGCTATCTGAATCTTCAATCTCATCAACACAATGTTTCTCATTTTCAGTGTCGCAATATCTTGTGGCCAACATACTAGGTGCAACAATATTCCTGCATCACACAATCAATGTTTAAAAAAGCTAAATTGGGTACTCAGACCTTTTTCCTTTGCGAGGCAGGGCATAAACCTCATTGCATTTTGAGGCATAAGCCTCACCACAAACATATAAACTAAGACAAAAAATGGAAAGAGAAACAAAACAATAACAGTAAACCTATAAAGGAGCATAAACAATGTTGAAAATTTACAATAGAACTATTTAAAGTGAGACCTGCAAACAAACACAGATAAACTAACAAAATATAAAATACTGAAAATGTACCCTTGGGTCATTATAAACCTATTATTTTAGTTTGTGGGTAGTGGGCTATTCACAAAGTGGGTCAATCAGAAAACACAAGCTTTTAATGTTTTGTAGGCCCACAGCTAAAGCAAATAATTCTGAACAAATAAAGTAAACAGATTGAACAATTCAGAAGCGCATGCTTCACAAGCCTTGAGGCATGCACCTTCCAAAAGTTCCCAACGATCAGCGCTTAATGCACTGTTTGGATGACTCGCTTCGAAGCACGATTGATCGTTAATTTTTAAACACTGCATACAAACATTGCAAACTCTCCTTTCAGCAACATAGTCATAGTAACACAAATTTTCAAATCCAGTCCATTTATTCACCAAATATCAACTGCAATAGTGCAACTGTAATGTTACTATATATGACCATGGTATCTAAGCATGGTAAGTCAATGGATTGAAATTTTACATCGGCTTCAGGGGGAAAGATATATGTAATACAAGAACTTGTCTTCTCATATAAAATGTTAATTACTATCAATTAGAGGGAAAAAAAAATGTGAGCATCCATTATGAGATAGAAATTATCTATTTTTTATTTTTTTAGCATTCATTTGACTACCCAAGAAACATCACAGCCACAATTCGAAAGCCAGGAAAAAGGTTAGCAATTCTATATTAGATATCATGATATTGAGCAAGTACCAAAGTATTCCAGTAAAATGTTGCGCTACCAAACTATCACAAGTTTCCTTCAGGTTTTAATGTTCTATCTAAACAAATATGCTCAGATGACCAAGTGACCAAAATTCTTATGAAGTGACAATATATAAATCATTTCAAAATTGTTCAAAGAGAGTGGAATAGAATGAGAAAACTCACTCAAAACAGGGGCATTTGAGAAATCCTTCTGATTGCAAGTCTGGTGTAACTTGACAATAGAAGAAACCTGTCAGTGTCAAAGCAAATGTAGCAGCCTTCCCCAAAAGTAGCAAAACGTTTGTAGCTTTGCTGGTGGAAAATCAAAAGCAAAGAACAGGAGAAGAAAAAGAAGACAGGAAAAAGATCAGATAATTCACAAAAACTAGCATCAGCAAGTCTTTAGAAATAGAACAATGGATACCTCCGAGAATGTCTATGCAAATCCCAGTGAAGGAATTTAAGATGATTCTCCTCGGAGAGATCTTTATTAATAGCTTGAATTGCATTAGCAAATTCTGTGCGAAGAATAGATTCTCGAGGCTTGTTTTCATTTGTCTGTTGATAAAAATTGCTTTGGTTAGGTGGTACATAAGTTCATTCTTTAAGCTTAACAACTTCAATATGTAACAACAAAATGAATTAACCTGTTCACATGACACGAGTACAAAAGCCAAGATAAAATCCTCTTACCTTAATTAAATTTAAAATAATAATAGGATTCTCATATCTCTCAACAAGATTTTCAAAATGAAGTCTTGTAGCTTCATAATTTTGGTCCCTCTTTGACACTGTAAAATAAACATCAGTTTGTAAAGTATTTGGATAATTACTCAATCTTTAGACAGAAATAAAAAGATAGTAGCTAGAACGTACATATAATGTCAGGCTTAAGATTCAGGCGTGAAGTTTCCTGTGACCAGAATAGATGGATTGAGCCACGGTTTTGGACAACAGAACTTATTTGTGTAGGGAACCCTTCTGGAACATCCTCAAATATAATCTGCTCTGTTTCAACGTCATTTGCAACTCTTCCCTTATCGTTCACCCCTCGTTTCAGATATCTACATATGAAGAAAAAAAAACTCAAGGTTCAAAAGTGGCAAAAGAGGAGGGAAAGGGGGTGAAAGACCTTCCCAGAAACTTTTCAATGACGAGTAAAACATAAAACAAAAAAAAAGGTGCCAAAAGGTTAATGTCGTCACTACATAGCACAACAAATTACAAAAGAAAACAATAACAATTGCCCATTTGTTAACTTATATGCATGGTAAGATGACAAGAAATCAAAAGCTAGTACTGGACACTATACATGCAAAAGCTAACTAAGACTCAAATCATGTAAGAAATTCAAGTTCTTTTTTGTCATTAATAACAATTGCCCATTTGTTAACTGATATGCATGGTAAAATGACAAGAAATCAAAAGCTAGTACTGGACACTATACATGCAAAAGCTAACTAAGACTCAAATCATGTAAGAAAAGACACTCAAAGAAAAAGGTATATTTTCTGGAACACATCTTTGAGAGAAATAGGCTTACTAAGTCCAAAATGTAGCTTTCCCGGTTGATAGTGTTTTAATTCATGTGAATTTACGAACTCAATGGTAAACCAGAATCACATTAGAATACAAGAATGGATGCTTAATCTTTTCTTTTTAATGGAAGACCGAAAGGAAAGTGATCACGTCACTGCAGAATGTCAACCAGAAGTTACTTAGATCCAACCACAACAGATGCGCTTCTCAAACCTTAGCATATGTGCAGCCAACTCCATTCACTTATTATCTCTTTAACGTAAACAAGAAACTTATTAACAGTGAAAAAGAAACACATGTAGAGACAATATGTTCTCGGGCGTGCAAGTGCAAGCAGAAGATAAGTACAAAAAAAAAAAAAGACAATAAAAAAATAACTCCCTCTTACTACACACATCCTATAAAGCTAGCCCAGTAAATAGCCCAGGAGTTTTGGCCCATAAAAGATGCCAAAAACACAACTCTATCCCGGAAGCAATGAGGATTACTACACTAACTCTGAATAATTCTAGCAAACCTCTCCAAACATATAGACCAGGTTACAGCAATCAACAGCTAAAACTTGAGCCCCTTTAGTACTGTTTCCAAAATCCATGTGTAACAAAATCAATCAGAGATGCATATCCGCTGACAAAATATCCTAATATTGCAACTAATCTCAATTATGCATCCCTAGAAAAAAGTACAGTGCAAGAAAAGATGACGATGAATTTCTGGTGTGGATGCGTGTGTGAAATTCTAGTAATAAGAATTATGTAATAAACTAATAAGGATATTGGAATAACTTGTTTGTATGCTATAGAATAATAATTGATGTCTTCCAAAAAGTGTACAACGCCTTTATATTTATAGTCAAAATTATTCCCTAATACTATTAATATAAGGAAACTAATAAAAATAAAATCATAATCTAAAAGAAATTAGAAATCATATT
>CAIGRF010062652.1:19146-30077 GCA_903798235.1 Fraxinus ornus
AAATTTATCCATCGAAGATCCATCCTCCGTCCAGAATGGAGGCACGGTCCATTCTATACGGGTGCCTCCATTCTGGACGGAGACACGCTGTGTCTCCATCGATGTGCACACGGCGTGCGCGAGTTTTTTTTTTAAAAAACTATTGACATTTAAAACTACCAAACGAAATATATAATATTTAACTTAAAATAAAAGAATCCAACATTTTCGCCAATTTTTTAACAAAACCCTCATTAAATTTAATATATTGCTTGTTTTACTTCTTCTTTCGATGATTCTTTCTAAACAACAATTCTCTTTTGTTGATATAAATTTCTTGAAAATTCATATATTCTTACTTTTAAAAACAACCAACCAAACCTATTAACGTGAAACACACGTTGATTCCCACTAGTGATCAACCAAAAGTCCCAAGAAACACCACTACACAGTACACACTGTCACATACGAGGAAATTTGGTACTGCATTAATCTGTCCTTTCCAAGAACATCAGTCACACATGCTTCTTATTATTGTTTTTGAGAAAAAAAAAAAAATCATTTACTTGAGTGCTTAACAAACTAAAACCTTAGGAAAGGTGAGTCTCAGTTGTTGATTTAGGTTGACAAATTTAATTTGCGTTTGGTCAAAATTATATGAAAATTTAATGGTAGGAAAGTGTTTTTTTGAAAAATTTGTGATTAAAAAATAAGAATTTTTTTTTTAGATTATGTGTAACATTATTTTATTGAAGAACGTGTGATTAATAAAAATGAAGAAAAAAGAATTATAATTTTAATGGAACAAATAGGAGCTTAATTTTAGCAGGTTTCAAGATTAGCAACTTGTGGGCTTTTGGATCTTCAACTAGATCAGATTCTAGAAAGCATTGCCGAAATGTAATGACATCACAACTATACAATTCAAACCGGCACGAAAATACTAATTTCGTGCATGTTTAATACGTTGATGATTTAGCCCTTATTTCGTATAGATTAAAATCAGATTTTTAGCCCCGTTTGGTATATATTAAAATTTTCATTTTCATTTTTCTACTCATTTTTAACAACACATTCTTTAATAAAATAATATTTTTCATCACATCAATAACTTTTCCTTCTTTTTCAACCACACATTCTCCATCAATCTGCTATTCTAGAATACATTTTTCCAAAATAATGTGGCTCAAAGTTTGTTATTCAATATGTTCTAAATTGTTTAAATGTACAAACTATTATTAATTGTAATCTTTTATTTGGGTAAAAAATGTTCATTAAGACACGATAATGAATAAAATATTATGTTGCTTAAGTAAGATAGAGTCGATTAGATCAATTCCAGATTGCAATGACCTAATTGAGCACGTAGAAAGAAATTTTGAATTTAATAGAAAGAAAATGATATCATACTGAAAATGAAAGATTAGGACCTTAAAACCAGATGTAAATGGCTTGAATAATTGACAAAATAATTTGANATATATGAAAAGTGAAGTGATTGTAAAGATGTGTAGCTAACTAAAATTATGTATGCTATTTACCTAAATTATAGCGACTAAATGTAAATAAACGTTCGAATGCAAATTGAATGTTTCTTATGAAAAACAAATGAGTCGAATCCCCATGCAATGTTTACTTTTAAATCGAGTTCTACAATTGACAACATGTTTGATAATTTGAAGAATCAATGATCGTAACCTACCTAACAATCTCTCGAGAGAATTGTTGGACCTGTTCATATAAATCACCCGACTATATCTCTATAACGAATGTAAATTCACAAAAATGCATGTATGATCACTTAGAGATTCACGCAAAGTATAGGGGTATATCTCTATTTCCTATCGGATCATACGATGATTAATACCTTGTTAAATCTATTTCCCTTCTCTCGAATGCATGAAATAGATCACTACTCTCACACAATCACAAGCATAATAATTGTGAAAACATTAAGTGAATAAAAATCATTCAAATCTCGAAACATGTCGTATTTGTCAAATATTGCAAAACTAGAATTCAAAGTTTACATAGTAATGTTCATCGATCTCCTAGCACACTTAAACCTAGCCTAACATGAAGAAAAAAAACGAAATATAAAAATATTTGATAAACATCATCACCCGGAGAATTCTTGGATTGAATCTTCAATTTTTATTTTATTTTTTTGCCTTTTTCCCCGCTTCAAGACTCTCTTCAATTGATAAAATTTGTTCCTCCCCCGTTGTGGTGTGTTTTTAGAGTTAAATATGCGTCCTTCGATTTATTTCCATAAGTGGTTCACTCAAAATAGGAAAACGGAAATTCGCCTCTTCTTTTGTGCTATAGGTCGCATAGTAGTGCAAACTTGTCCCCTAAAACTCCCTGAACCAGCCAATGCAACCGCATAGTTAGTCCCATTTCCTCTTTCTTACGTTTTGATCCTCGAATTTAGTTTTTGCTAATTTTGACCTCTTTTCCCAAGTCTTCTTCCTCCATCTTGTTATTCCAAAGTTCAATTTGCAATCGACATCTTCACAGAAGACATTCTCCTTCGAGCCATCTTTCAATTATTTTCACATTGGTCCATGAACTTTCATTTTCTTTTGTTTTAGTCCTTTTTAGCTTGCTTTTCCGAGTTTCCACCATGTTCATAATCATTGTTATTGTCCTACAACACACAATTTGCATAGAATTAACCTATATTCCAATTTATTTCCAACAATAATCCATGTTTTGTGACCTAGATAAGTGTGTAAAATACATTTATCTATGGTTAAACTTAATTGTTGATTTTGATTTAAATTTTAATCAAGTTTTTTAGCAATACCAAACAGTAACTTAAAAAGAAGCACGAGACATCTTGTCGGAAAGAACTGGCACAATTCCCTGTCTGTTATTATTATGGTAACAAGGCGAAGAACAATGCGATCAGACTACTAGGCAGTAAAAAGTGAAAAAATCCTTTTCATTCTGGTAATCAGCCAGCCTTGATCAAAATTGGATGTACCATATTTGCTGATCTGTGGCCATACTCTCTGACTCTATGCTCATATATCACTGTTGCTTTATTTACTAATCTGTCACAATTTGCTGTAAAACCTTCATCAAAGTTGTCTGCCTTATTCTCAAGTGATTGGTAATTATGGGGATATTTTCATATATTTTAATTACAAATTAATAGGTTTAAACTCAAAACAGTTCATCTGAGTCAATTGGAGGTTTGGTTATCAGTTAACCAAACTATGCATCAAGTTTGGCAGTCCCTGGATGGTTCTTCTATCAATATACTCCAGTTCAGTACAATTTTTGAAGGATTGCGTCCATTATTCAAAATCAAGCTAGAAAGAATCGGTAAATGGACTGCACAGGCATGTTTCAAACAACCATACACTGAAAGTCAGCACAGATAGCAACACGACATAATTATTAAAATTGCTCGAGAAAATTGAGAAATAGTCTACTAGAGAATATCATTTAGTAATTGGTAAAATACAAAAACAATTAATCCCTCAAAGAAAGTCAGTAGCAACGTATTTTCAACTAAAATGAATAACGAAGTCTCGGAACAGCCATTACTAACACAGAAGCCTATGTGCGCTGGAATGTTTGAACGCCTCCTCTCATATATGTAATCAAGAATAGTTCTGAAATTACTAAAATGCAAGCAAAAACAAAAACAAGAAAAGCACATCTAACAGGAAACATAGCCTAATAGAAATTATATATATAGAAAGACTTTGAAAATAAATTCTTGATCTTTTGGCATCGTATCAATCTCTTGTAGGGTGAGCAGAGTCAGTCAAGGTGCCCATCCATGCTGGTGGCAACATCCCAGTTTGCTCATTCACAGTATTAAACAATGGTGGCAACATTTTGTATACACCACTAATTTCTTTCATGGCGTTATTACCACCTCCTGCTCCATCGGCTGCCTCTCCGCCTCCATTTGTCCAAATGCTGATTTTGGGCTGTAGTCCACGCACAGCCTCTGCATTAATCTTGGCTATTTCTTGAAACATTCCACCGCTGATCATCAAGTAATCCCTTAGGGCTGCATAATTCCCTCCCAACGCATCAAGGAGGGTGCGTAGATAAATTCCTTGAGCTTCTGCTATGGCTATTAGTCCTTCTGCTTCCTTCTTCTTTGCATACAATTCTCCATCTACGATTTGTTGGCGCCCATAAAAAGTAGCCTCAGCTGCTGCTTTCTGCGCTTGTGCTTCTTTCTCCTTTTCATATAGATATGCTTCTGCAGCTTTCTGTTTCTTGTAGAGTTCCCAATTTGCTTCTTGTACCTTTGGTTTCATGATAAAATCAGATTTAGATTGTGATAAATCCGGGAAACCAGTTAGGAAGATAAATACAGAATAATTTTTCATAATTCATTTAACTTCTTAATTTCTTTGTTAATCAAGGGCACATTATAAAATAGGCCTTATGATAATCATCTCATGAGTAGGCTTTACCTTGCTTCCAATTATTAACTCAGTTAATTAGCGCTCAAATAAAGTTGCCTAAATATTTGTGGAAGTTTCATCTTCTGTTATATATCTTGAGAAAATAGTCTGATAAAATCTCTATTTACCCAAAATTGTATTGAGTAAAGTCTGTGATTGCACGAAGTTATGTATGATCAAATTTAAAGTCTACTGTTGTAATTGTTTATGAGCTTATGGGTGTTAAAAGAGGACATAAACAGCTAGAAAGCAAAGGAATTGATTCTCAGACAAGAATTGTGCAACAAGTATCTATACCTTGGTTTCGTATTCAACACTGGCTTTGCTCAAAAACTCAGCCTTGAGCTTTTCTATCTGCGTCATTGCATTCATCTTCTCGACCTCCCTCTGCAGCTCGGAGTCCCTAAGTGCCACTGCTTTTGAAGCCTCGACCTCAGCCACCTGCGACTCCTTAGCCCATCCTGCCTTCTTCTTAGCCAACTCTGCATTCGCCTCTGCCACCTCAGCCTCCTTTTGATTCTCAAACACCTTCACATCAGTCCTCACCTGGATTTCTTGTTTTTTGCCTTCTCCCTGCCTTTGGGTTGATATAATCTTGGTTTCTGCATCAATTTTTGCAGCATTTTGAAGCGTTTGCCCTTCTCGAAGCTTTGAACCAATCTCTCCCTTCATTTTGGCTTCAGAAACATCAACTTTTGCCTGGTTTGCTGCTTCCATCTGAGTTTTTTGACCCAAGTAAGAGAAGTACTCATGACCAGGCACATCCACAAGCTGTTTAACATTGGCGTTATAGATTAACAGTCCAAACTGGTTAAGTTCAAGTTGTACTTTCTCAAAAACTTCTTTTTTAAACTCTTTAGTCCCTTTAAAAATCTGTTCCATAGTCATCGAGGCTGCCAGGACACGAGTCTCCCCCTCGATAATACCTTGAACAAGTTCTTTAACATGGTTTGAGAGCTTGTCATGAGGCGAGATAAGCCTGGCATACTTTAGGAGGCTGGCTTCATCATCGATACGAGGCCCTATAGTGAAGACTGCCGGTAGAATGAATGGCAGCTTCTCGGCACTCATCGCTTGCACTTCAAATGTGTAATTAACTGGCGAGACATCAAAGACTGCACATGACTGGCCGGGAAAAATCCATGATTTCTTCGCAATCTTAATATCAGTGATGCCTCCTCCGGTAATTACTAGGTACTCGGATGCTCTTGCAACTCTATACATGGTTGTCTTGTCTGTGGGTGGAAGTTTGGCCAAATGGTTTTGAGGAAGCTTTTACAAGTTGGAATAAAAGGGGTGTGTGTATATATATATATATATATATATGAATACATTGTGCAGAGGAGCATTATTCAAGAATATAACATTTGCTTGGAATTTAAAACAAACTTTCGCTGCTTAATAGTCAATAGAATGCGCCTTAAATACGATCAAATTAGTGGTACACAAAAGGCACGAGGAGTTTAAAGAAAATGGTTTTGTTATGTTAAGATGATACAAATAGAGCCTTTGTGTTCAAACATTGCATTTGCCGGAAAGATTAGCCAGCCAATCGATAAGATTAGCAATACCGAATTTAAAAGTTTGAACTATATTTGCTTATTTGAATTAGAATAATGTTTTAAATTTGACTCATTTTCTTACTTTTAATGTGTTTAATTAATTACGTTACGTAGAATGGTGTTTAACAACACTGGTGTTAAATATCATTACTTTGGAATTAAGTCGTCAACACACTTCCTTGCGTGTAGGTCACATTTATATTTATTGAAAACATACACATCTAAAAGTTAAAAGTTGTTGAAGGAAGAACACGCTATTTGTTTGCACCGTAAAGAATGGTCTCCCCACACACAAGTTAAATATATTTTCTTATCAAATGCATGACAAGTGTAGAACTTTTATAAATGATTGACAACTCAAAACTTGCTCTAATAATATATTCGTCTTGTCAAAAAATTTAAGTCAAACAAAACACGATTAATTTAATTTAATCTTCAACATCATCTTTGTCTTCAAACAGTGGTCAAAGATTGAGGATGGAATACCACAACTCAAAAGACCAATTCATTTGCTCCTATTTGGAAGCAATTGAACTCGCTCTTATTTTTTGCTTATAGAAAGCGTGTTCAAGGCTTCGAGTCCTTTAATTTAGTTTAAATAAATGCTTTGTATAGTTTACTAGTAAATCCAACATCATTTACAGTTGATGCGTACAAATTTCGAAGTTGGGAACCTTGTTATATTTATTTTTTATATTGGTAAGGACTTTTTACCTGGTCAAAACTCTATTTTTGGGCTATTTTAAAAAACAGCAAGACTTCAGTTTTAAGAAATCATATTCTTCGTACCATTGAATGGGCCAATTGGGATTTCTAGGTAATTTTCACCTTCTTAATAAATCATTCTTAATCACCTGGTCAATGGTTTAGCTCTAGGAAGTTTCTTTACATATATTCTCTCGTTGACCAATTGAACATGTAAAAGAGTTGCTTCAACTATAATTAAACTACAAACAAGAAAGAGTCAGTGGATAAAGAGTAGAAATCCCAAATTTTTAAAATTGCTCAAGAGAATAGAGATTCCAAAACTGGCTAATAGAATGTAATTTAGCAACTGGTAAAATACAAAACGCATCAATCCCTCATGGCATGTCAATAGCACCAGACTGTCTCAGGTGGCCATTCCAAACCGTGAGAATTCAGAACCCTAAGGCTCACATCCCTGTAAAAGACTTCTTCCCAAGACCGGAAGAACCAGCTGGGATCACCTTCAAAACATTGAATCTCACAGTTTTCGATAATGGCCTGTAAAGTAAAAAATATTACAAAATTGAATTTTGGAATACCGTTTAAAAGATTGAATACATAAAGCTGATCCCACCTGCACTGGCCAATTGTAACATGATCTCCTTCTCTCACGCGGAAGCATGGAGATATGTGTGCTGGAATGTTTGAATGCCTCTTCTCATATCTAGAACACACAATACAAATTAATGCAGTAATAAAAAAAATTAAAGGAACCAGACTAAATTAAAAGTGATTAGGTCACACCTCTGGTACTTCTTGACCCAATGCAGATAGTTGCGACGAACAATTATTGTTCTCATCATCTTGGCACTGTGGCATGTCCCAGCAAGAATACGGCCCCTGATGGAAACATCGCCAGTGAAAGGACATTTCTTGTCGATATAGGTACCTAAGAAGGCAGTGCTAATAAGTGCGGTGATAGAATAGCAAAGAAGTTCATTAACAATAGAATATATAGAGACTACACAAGATAATATTTTGACAACATGCTCCTGTGAAAATAGGCAATTCCCATATGATTCAAATAATAAACATTGAGATAAAGTGAATGCCCCAAACTCAAACCCCAGAAGACCAAAAAGTGAAATGAATCACAGAGAGCTCAGACTTATGAACTGCAGTTTACAAAGGATATAGACGGGATAAGTGGTAAAGGGAACTACATCATCTATTGTACCAACCATGCACAGAAAATGGATGACATCTCTGGTACAAAGTGCTATATTCATCTAATATTTGCACCATGTCCACAAAATGGATTACACACCGGCAGATCTCCGATGGAATCCCAGGTTGTACGAATAACATCCTCAGGATTCATTTTTTCTTCAAAGCACTATGAGCAAGAATTGAACTAACATTCCAGTGTAAATGATGCCCGATAATTTAGGCAAACTTTTCTACAGAAACTTTTTTGAATGGTCAAACTGGAAAAGGATTTTTTTAGAGGAAAAAATGCATATTTTACCCGTTTATATAGGACCTTCTTCCTTACCTGCTTATGTGAATAATACATTGCCTTGACAACCTGGCAAGTTAACTAAACAATGTCATGCAGAACAAAGAGCCACATCAATGGCAACCCGGGGTATGACAGCATGCTATAACTGTAATTTTGTTTAGCGCATGAAAAAAGCTGCAGACTTGGAGAAGTCTCAATTAATTCTAGTTCCCAAGAGTCTTCCTTAAACAGACTGTTGCAGGAATAAATCCCCCCCGATACATCCTATTCAAAGTTTGCAGTTCAATTGAACTCTTTTCTTTGACACGCAAACACTTGCTCACAAAAATGCTGCTCTTTCATTCAATAACCAGCATTTGTACGACTTAAATTAAAAAAAGAAACAATTCAAGAAGCTAAAACAGTGCCCAGAGAAACTAAGGTGTGTCCCCATCTTTATCAAGGCATTTTGTGCTTCTGCATTCACTGTTAATCACAATTGAGGCCTAGAAAATGCATAAATAAGACTGTTAAGTGGCCGGATTCTTTTCACTAGATGTACGAGGAAGATGAGGAATCAACAGCAGCTAAGACCAAGAAACTAGCAGCCACAATCCACTACCAGTCTACCACACAGTTGTCAGTTTAGAATATTAGATATTAGATAGGTGAGGTCATTCTAAATTAATTCAATACGCTAGGCCACACTCTAATCTTGTCTTGAAGATTAAAGAATTTACTTGATATCAATAATATATCATATCAATTGCCCCGGCTTTGAAAAAAAAAAACTGTAAAATTGATTTAAATAGATGCACCCAGGACTGATAAGCAACAGAATGTTATTATACACTTTTCAAACAAAGAAAAAAAATTACTAAACATTCACAATGATTTGAAAAGACTCAAGTCATTATGAACAAGCTGCAAGCATTTATTCCAGTTGCTTGAGCACCATGATGGATGAATGTCATGGAATTTCTTTTTCAACAAAGTTCTAAAATCATAAAGTTAAACTACTTGAAAATAAACAAATGCATTTCATACAAACAATAAATATGTATAAATAACCATATGCACACCTTCAACAGCTTCACGTGGAGTCTTGAACCCAAGCCCAATGCTCTTAAAGTATCGATTTCCTCCTTTTCCTGGCCTCTTTCCCTTCCCTGTCTTCTTCGAGCTGCAAAAATCCCCGTTTAACCCTCATGACATACTTAAAACTACACATCCGAACATTCTTTAAATGTAATTTTGTGTATGCACACTAACTTTCACTTACCAAAGGAAGACCTTAGGCTGCTTCAAGAACGCCTTCTCAGTCTGCAAATAAATTGTAAAATCAGCTTCATTCAAATCATCGGTACTTGCAGCATGCATACAAAGGTTACCGCTTTATAGAGAGAGAGAGAGAGAGAGAGAGAGAATGTAGAGATTCACCTGTTCAGCCATGGTTGAGCTGTAAAGAGTTCAGAGGTCAAAACGCAAGCGGGAAAAATCTTGGCACAGAGAAACCCTAATGTGCAGCAGCAGACAGATAAAGAATCAAAGGGTCCTTAGTTAGGTTAGGTTAATATATCGTTGAGCCCTACATTCGTTACAGTATAAACCGTATTGGCCCATTAAATATTTAAATGGACAGCCCAGCGAGGTTAAGTGCGTATTTGGGAGGGCTTTTTTATAGCCCAAAGATTACTTAAAAAGTCAAAAAGAGAAAATTACATAAATCCAACTATTTAAACTTCAAACTTCGAAGTGCAAAAATCAAGTGCGAAGATTTTTTAATCAAAATTCAGATGTTGAATTAATAATTAAATATTATACCCACTCAAACTCTAATTTTATTTCATTTCTCTCCCTTCTCTCTCTCCGACAACCGGCGACGAAGGAGATGTGTCGGTCAACGTTGTTGGCGTCGGTTCCGATCTGTCTTCTCTCTCTTCTTTTCTTTCCCTTCTCTCTCTTCAACACCGTCGACGCTTCGTTGTGAACGCCGAATGGCCGTCATCGAAGGTTGTCGAGCGACGTCGCTATACACAAACTACAACGGCGAATGGGGCGTCGCACGCTCGAAATAGCGGCGACACGGAGGTGTGGTGGTGATGGCTGTAGCGTTTGTGGTGTGTGATGTAGGAGCAAATGTTTGTGGGGGTGGAGGCGGTGATGTGTGTGATCATCATGGCGTTGTTTTTGGCGGTGCGTTTTTGTTGTTAGAGATGGTGGTGCGTTTCTGTGGTGTTGTGTTGTTGGTGAGGGCGGTGGTGGGATAGCGTTTGTGACCAATTATTTGGTTAATTTTTGATCAAGTATTGATGGTGGATCGGGTCGGGGTGAGGTGTTTGGTGTATGTGATCACATATTTCCTACATCACTATTAAAAATACATTTTTTTCTCAATAATATCACCCCCTATAAATGAAAATTAAGATGATGCAAGAAATTATTATCTTTCGAGTTTCAAGGTCCCACTTTAGGGTTAGATATGTCATTCATCCACATCTCGTATACCATCTAAAAAATATCATGGTAAACTTCCTATACATTTTCATCACGAAAATATAGTTGAATGTAGAATACATACAATTGTCTCAACGTAAGATGTTCCAACGGGTAATTTCATCATCGATAAATATATTTTCACTCGTGTCAATTGGATAATTGTAATTCAATTTTGTACAATCTGTTAACTACATTTTAATTTGATTCCAATCCAATAAATACACTTTGATTCGATTTCAGTTAGGGTCCGTTTGATAGCTTAGA
>CAIGRF010062667.1:7531-20347 GCA_903798235.1 Fraxinus ornus
ATCAATAAACATCTTGAGAGAGAGGATCAAGAGTCAAGTAATAGTTCTTATTTTACATTACCAGTTTTTAACGAGAGGACTTTACCTTTTGTGTCGCAGGTCCCCATTCCTAATTTTAAGCTTCCACCTAGTCACCTCACGCATGTATTTGATGGAGGCGAAGGAACATCACTGGTGATTATGTCCAAGGAGCTCAGTGCACCGCTACAAGAATTGAAACTACGTTTACAGGATGCGGTTTGAAGGAGGAAACTTTGGGTCGAGCCAACGACAATAAACAAAGGCACACTGCTTGGGAGGCAACCCAAGGAGAGTTCGTTCCTTTCTTTTGCTGTTTACTTTTGCATTTATATTCTAGTAAACTTCTGTCATTTTTTTTGTATTACCAGTCCATTGAGTACTTTCAGGCTTCCTATCATTTAAGTTTATGTTGATTCACTGCATCATTTTTGTGATATCTCTTCATTTGGCTTTCATGTTTATGCATTGAGGACAATGCAAGATTTTAGTTGGGGGGAGGATATGTTGGATTTTATTGTGAATTACATGTGAATTTTCAATTTTTTTATGGTTAGAGTCTCTAATTTGCTACATGTTTATGCTTTTGAATGACAAAATGTGCCACTAAGAATTAATTCTGTTATGAAAATCTAGATGTCAATACATTTACAAAAATTTTCGTGCACACAAACCTTGCGGGTAAGATATTAGTTTAACACATGTAACTAGAGGAGTCTCTTGCTGAAGTTTTTCTTGTGAGATACTTGGTGAGGATTGAGAGCCACAATATACTAAAATATGGCAAATAAGCGTTCATTGATCTTGTGAATTGAAAACTTATTTAAGAATAACACTACATGGTTTGTGGTAAGATGGTGAATTACTTGAAAAATGATAAAAGTCAATTTAGGATCAATATTTGAGCCTTTCAAGCATTTCTTTTCAATAAATACAATCCATAGTAGCCATTTTGAGCCGATACACACATATAATATTTTCCTTCATATACCTATGTCATTCATATCCTTCCATGCTGAAGTATAATCTATATACGTATTTTCTCGAATTTTTACTTCCAAGTATGTAGCAGGTATTTGATATTTATTTGTGAAGAATAGAAGCAAGGAAAACGACAAGAGTTGACTAGTGTCAAGTATTTGAGAAGAAAAAAGAGAGAAATTGAAAATTTGAAAAAAAAAAAATTGATTGATTTTGGGGTTTTGAAATGTCAAAATATGTATTTATTACAAGTTGTGATCGATCGAGATGTTCAATAAAATATCTAACTATGTGCTTGGAAGTATTTAAATTTCTATATCCGTACTTCTCATACGATCCAACCTAAACTTCATTACAACCCTTTGTATTGACCATTTTGATCCCAAGTAGGTTGTCGTAAGAAGTTGATGAATTCTCATTTGGTAGTATGTCTATCACATAATCAATATTTGCTTGTTGCTTGTGTACTATTGTTTAAGCCTTCAAATTTGAGCGTTCATCTTTCTCAGCTCCATGGAGAGAAATCTCACCTAAACACTTTGAAACCCGTGAGTTATGAAGTTGAACCTTCAGCTTGAGATATATTTGATGTTGTCTGTGTTAAGGTTAGCGGTAAGATGGCTATGGCTCGACACACACTCACACATTTGGCATAAGTCTTTGACATCTTGATAATCATGACATTGTTAATTTCATGTAGGAGTTTGAAGAGAGCATGAACTGTGGTTAAATTAGAACTTGATAATTTAACTTGCAATATTGACTAGTCTTTGATTATTTTATTTTGCATGAAATTGCTATGGACTTGTAATAAGCAAGTTGGGAGGTGTGATAATAGTGCAATTATCACGTTTTTCATCCACTAATAATTGAATTTTCGTGATTTATTGGCACCTAAATTTCTAAGTACACTTATATTTTGGTTTAGGTTGCGAATGGACGAATACGGTAGAAATAAGGAGAAATAAGTGAAAGAGGACCAAAATGGAGGAAAGTGAAAGTTCAGTGACTAAAGTACAAATGCTATAAACTTGTTTCCAACCTTGTAATAAAGATTTGAGAGTGTTAGAGTTCAATTGAATGAAGGAAGGAGACAAAAGGATGAAACATAGACAAAACATTATCACATATCAACTTTCAAGCTGAAAAGTTTTGCATCGATTTTTAGCCTCATCTTGAGACCCCTTTTTGACATGTTAGATGATTGAATTGGAAGTTGACATCTGAAGAAAAGTTATATCCCTTTGAGTTAGCTTTCTAACGCAACTTAAATCACCTCAATCAGATATCAGAAGAGAAAATTATGACCAAAAATTGAAAGCTGTCCGACTGAATTTCATCAAAACCATGCGATCGAGTGGTATNAATTTCATCAAAACCATGAGATCGAGTGGTATTTTTTCTGTGTGGTCGCATAGAGACGTTCAGCAAACTCTAGGCCTCATTTCAATTATTCCTTGCGACTGCAATGAGTTGTACCTTGCAATCGCATGGTACACTTCGAAGCCCGAATATCTTGCACGACTTGAGATGATGCATGAAGTTAAGAAAGTGCTTCATAAGGGCCCTCGCTTGGTCACTAATCTTAATAGTGAAAGGGCATTACTGATGGAATTTGACTCGCCAGAAGAAGCTAAGGTTTCCATGGTTCATATGCGATGGCATCGTAAGAGAAATAATAACTTTATTCTACCCCCATCCAATGTAGGTCCAAACAATGTGCTGATACATACTGAAGGTGTAAGGCCTATTTCTGCCCCAACGCATGTTGATATTAGAAATTGTTACTCTTCTAATAGTATGATTGGATCACCTCATACTCAGAGTAACCTTGAGAAGCCATCTGACAGTTATATGACAAGGACTTCGGGGTTGTCTTCTTTGCTTTTCCAGTTACGTGCAAAATATAATATCACGCATCTCCAAGGTTTTGAGAGTCTTAGACCTAATGTTTCTATGAGAGACCATGAACAAGTACCCTCAAGCATGCTTTCGATTAACATTCCATATATTAGCCCTACATATCTCATAGATGATGAGCTCTTGTTTGCAACTTTGCCATCAGCCAGATGGGGGTATGTTGTTCGGTTTAGTAGAACAGATATGCCAATGGGTACACATTGGTTTGTTGATTACAACAGTGTAGATGCAGCAAATACTTTATTGAGGAATCTTCATGATTGCTCGTGACGCCGGGCAGAATAACTATTATTCTGCAAGCTGGTTTCAGCAGAATTTAACAGGGAAGAATAAAAGAGAAAAATGAGAGAAAACAAGAAAATTCTTTATTAATCGTTCAATAATGCGAAAATAACCCACAAGTCGGGTTAAATAGTTAGAAAATTGTAATTATCGAAATTTTACAAAAAATAGTAAAATTCCAGTAATCATACCAAAAGAAAATATGAAATAAAAGAAATAATATCCCTAAAATCTGGCTGAAATTCGGTTTGTAATCTATTCTAAAAAGGCAAACGAAATATTACCAAAAAAGAAGAAAATAACTAAATCTATGAATTCGGAAGGGAAAACAATCATGATACTTCAGCGCCATCAATGAGCTATCTGACAACTCGACTTCGTCTGAATCGGATCCTCCTGCATCAATCGCCCCAAGTTGAAAAGAACTCGTCCTTGTGCTCACATTAGTATCATTAGAATCCACAAAACAAGGACTTAGGTGCTTCACATTAAAAACATCAGAAGTCTTCAAACGGCTGGGAAGACGTAGTCTGTAAGCATTATCGTTGATCTTCTGCAAGACCTCACAAGGCTAATTTTCCGCTCTTTAAGCTTATTATACTCCCCAACAGGAAAACGATCACGAGTTAAAACTGCCCAAATAAAATCACCAACTTTAAAAAGAACTTGACGACGGCGACTATCAGCCTGAACCTTGTACTTGGCATTACTCTCGTGAATGGCTAGCTTCACCTGCTCATGAATACTCCGAAGATGTTCGTCATCTCATCTACCTTGTGACTTAAACGACCTACACACAGAATAGGGGCTAAATCAAGTACCCCGGATAGATTTCGACCATAGACAATCTCAAATGGGCTCATTCTCGTGGTCATATTCTTTGATCTGTTATATGCAAATTCTACTTGAGGTAATGCTTTCGATTTAGTCCCTGCCAGACTCCTCAAAAGATTTCCCAAGCTCTGGTTTACCACCTCGGTCTGACCATCTGTCAGGAGTGATAGGCACTGCTAAAATTCAACCGCGTCCCCATAAACTCCTCTAGAAATGCTCATGAACTTGGTGTCACGATCCGAAGTAATTGATTGACGAACACCATGTAAACGTACGATTTCTTTGAAGTAAAAATGGGCGATTCGGGTAGCATCCATTGTCTTCCGCTAGGCTATGAAATAGGCCATCTTTGAAAACCTGTCAACCATAACGAAAATAAAATCCAAGGCCCGTTGGGTATGGGGTAGTCCTAATAAAAAGTCCATACTGACATGAAACCAAGGGGCTTCAAGTACTGGTAGGGGTGTGTAAAGGCCTGCATTAGTAAGAACCCCTTGGACCCCTGGCACACATAACAATGCCCTACATGATGAGCCACCTCACTGCTCAACTTAGGCCAATAATAGTTAGAGAAGACCAAAGTTAACGTTTTACTCGCTCGAAATGGCCCATGTTGTGAAGTTCACTAATAATTTGTTACCTTAGTGAATAATCTGGAATGCACAACTGTAATCCACGAAATAGATAGACATTATGCAAAATAAAATCATGTCGTTGATTGTCAGTTACCTCCCGAATTATCTTCTTGAAGGAAGGATCTACAGCACACATGTCAGGAAATGCCTCGAACCTACTACGCTGGTGTTCATGGTGCTGAGGAGTGATGTGCGACGACTCAATGCATCTGCGACACAATTCAGACTCCCAGCTTGATGTCTTAGTGCAAATGTGAACTCATGTAAGTACACCACCCACTTGACATGCCGTCTACTCAATTTGTGTTGACCAATGATGTACTTCAGGGCCTCATGATCAGTAATAAGAATGAACTCTCTCTGATTAGGTGATGACACCAATACTTCAAGGACTGAATGATGCGGGGATTTTTCAACCGCAAGTGTGCGGTGTCAAGTTTTTAATATAGTGAGAGTAGAGTATCGTTTTCCACAGGGATTGAAATCAAATCTTAATAATTCCTGTAATTAAAATAACCTTAATTTTATCTAGAAAATATGAATATTGGAATGAGATAACTAACTGTACTAATTTAATTAATTAACAATACAATTAAACAAGATTAACACTAATGGACTTAAACTCTAGGGATCCAATTTTACCTAACCATCGATCATGCTTCAATCATCTAACTATTTCTTAATCTATTCTTATGGTTTATTAGTCAAGAACCCGAAATTATCTTAATCCCCTCTCTCGATGACGAATTAAGAACTACTCTTAAAATCCTAATTTTGAGTCTCCATCTAAAATTAAGATGATAAAGTTCATTAAGATCTTTGGTTCTCTTAATAGCTACAAATGATTTCATAGGCCTCTCGAACTTTATAATCTCCTAGGTTGTGTTTATCAATAGTCCATATTTAGAATTCTTTCTCTCGATATTAAATCTCAAATTACATATCATTCAAATGGTGATCAAGCATTCAAAAACATTAAGAGTAGATAAGCTTGTCTTTGATTTGTGGATTCCTCAATCTCCAAGGGTGTTCTCTCGGGTGTGGCTGCTGCTGGATTGCTTCCCCAAAAATCCTTTAATTGAACCCTTCCAGGCGTATTTATAGTTCTCCCTTGAACTCATCAGATTTAGGGCTTATGTGGCGGACTGGTGTCGTCGCGGCGCAGGGGCGCCTGTCTTCTCGATTGAAAAACACTTTGGGCTTCCAGTTAGGCGCGAGGACGCCAATAATAGCTGTAATATACATCATTGATTTGGCTGGTGACACTTGAATTGCTTCAAATTGATTCCATCTTCTCATTGTTGACTCTCCTATTATGAAAGTACCTAGATGTATCATAAAAACACAAATGCAGTAGAAATTCTCAAATTCAAAAGTTAAAGATATCTAATAAATCCGTTATAAAACCAACTTATCGCTAACTATTGCATAGAACTCGAGATCATAGGTGGAATAGTTCTTCTTTGATCCTAATAGATTCTCGCTGAAAAATGCTACTGGACGTCCCTTCGACTCAAAACACCACCAATGCCAACTCTAGATACATCACAATTTACTTTAAATACCTTCTCAAAATCTAGAAGTGCCAAAATGAGAGCCTCTGTCATCCTTCGCTTGACCAACTAAAAACTAATATTTGCTTTATCGGACCACTAGAAAGAATGTCCCTTGAGGCATTCTGTGATTGGGGTGATCAGAGTGCTGAAATTCCTGATGAACCGACGGTAGAAGGATGCCAATCCATGGAAACTTCTAACTCATGCATGGTTTTTGGCTTGGGCCATTCCAAGATTGCATCTATTTTTTTATTGATCTGTATGAACACCATCAGTAGACATAACAAAACCAAGAAAAGTAACAGAAGTGGTGAAGAAAAAACACTTCTTCTAATTAATAAATAGGCGCTCCATCCTCAGCATATAAAAAATAGCAAGGAGATGATCAAAGTTTGATGCCCACATCGGACTGTAGATGATGATGTCGTCAAAATAGACTACCACGAGCTTTCCCATGAAAGGCAGCAACACCTGATGCATAAGTCTCATAAAGGTGCTGGGTGCATTGGATAGCCCAAAAGGTATGACCATCTACTCATACAACCCATGTTGCGTCTTAAATGCTGTCTTCCACTTATCTCCAGGTCATATTCTAATTTGGTGATATCCGCTCTTAAGGTCAATTTTTTAGAAGACCTTAGAACAGGACAACTGATATAACATATCATCCAGACGGGAGATTGGAAACCTATATTTCACTATTATCCTGTTGATTACTCTTCTATCAACACATACGCCAAGAACCACCCTTCTTCAGTACCAGTAGAGCAAGAACTAACATGGACTCATACTCTCGCGAATGTAGCCTCTCTCCAATAACTCTACCACTTGTCACTGTAATTCTTCAGCTTTTTTGGGACTGGGGTGATACGCCGATCGATTAGGTAAACTCGATCCGGAACAAGGTCGATCTGATGTTGAATATCCCTCATAGATGGCAATCCTGGAGGAAGATCTTCTGGCATCAAGTCAGAGAATTTCATTAGCATCTCCTGCATTTATGTCGGTAAATCTGGATTCTCGTCTGTCGTCCTATTCTCACGAGGCAGTAGAGCATAGACCACATCATCACGCTCAATCTCAACTACCGAGGTAGGAGTGATTCATTCCCGACATGGCACCAACACAACCTTCTTCCCCTTGATGCTAAGCGAATATGTGTTTTTTCGCCCATCATGAATAACACTACGATCATACTAATAAGGTCGGCCTAACAATATGTGACAAGCATCCATTGCCACAACATCACACCAAGCATTATCAAAATATTTCCTGCCAATTGAGAAAGATACTAGGCATCGCTTTTCGACTGATACTTCACTGCCTTTACTGAACCACGACAATTTATATGATTTTGGATGGTGATCCGTCTTCAACTGTAATTTCTGGACAACCTCTTCGGACAATACATTTTCACAACTACCGTTGTCAATGATCAGTTTGTATACATTATCGGCAACGGTACAAGTTGTGTAGAAAATTTTGATTATCAACCAGTCGTCCCCTGACTCAACTTTAGGAGTCAACAGACTCTTGCGCACAACTAGAGTCTCTTGACCATCTCCATACAGCATATTGCCTTCGTCATCATCGTCAATACGGGTTCTCCAACCTCCGTAGTTTCATCTACTACATCTTCCTCAATAAAGAGATTCTTACATGTTCGACTAGCTGGTTTCCTGTAATCAATTGCCCTATGTCCCTATTTACCACATCTGAAACACCTAATACTCGAGCTAGAATTATCCCGTAGTGGTGTTGAACTGGACGGGATGCTTGAGGGCAAACTAGCCGACCACTTTCACTTCTGATCATCGATTTCCTGTTCTGGTGCTTTTCCACTGCAAGTGCATGTTGGTATGCTTCAGAAATGGTCCACAGCGAGTGAAAACTGAGGACATCCTGCAGGGCCTGTCATAATCTTCCAAAATACCATGCTACCATCTACTTTTCGATCTTTGATAAATCATTTCGGGCTATCATTTGATAGAACTCTTCCGTATATTCATCAACTGATCTCGTGCCTTACCTCAAGAATGAAGCCATTGAAATAAGGTTTGGATGTAGCCGAAAAGAAGGAAGCGACCTTTCATCTTCTCCCAATCAGTGATTTTGGCCTTACCCTACCTATTTCGTGAACGCCTCAACTGCTCTCATCATGCAGATGCTCTACCCTTGAGTTTGATAGCGACCAGTCTTACTTTGACACGATCTGGAACTTCTTTATACTCAAAGATGCGTTCTCTTCATTCAACCAATCAACAAATCCTGCAGCTTGCAACATACTAGAAAACTCGGGCAAATCCACCCAAAAATCGAAGTCTACATGAAGATCCTCCCAACCACAGTGCTCCCAAACTCGGGCATGGTTGTGATACGGGTTTTCAAAACTGGTATCGGAATCGTGACCCTCCCGTTCGGGATCACCGAAATCCTACTCCGCTAGACGCCGAGTTAACTCTTCAACTTGCCTCCATAAATCCTCAATCGTCACATCTTGAACGTAACGATCGCAGTGTGGGACTTCCTCATTCGGAACCTACCTACGACCATGACCACGACCGCCAACTATGTTAGGACTGATGAAATCTCACCCAAGAAGATGATAACGCTCTGATATCAACTGACGCTGGATAGAAAAACGATTATTCTGCAGGCTGGTTTTAGCAGAATTTAACGGGAAGAACACGAGAAAATGAGAGAAAACAAGAAAATTCTTTATTAATCACTCAATAATGCGAAAATAACCCACAAGCCGGGTTAAATAACTAGAAAATCGTAATTATCGGAAGTTTACAAAAAATAGAAAAATTCTAGTAATCATACCAAAAGAAAATACGAAATAAAAAAATAATATCCTAAAAATCTGGCTCAAATTGGGTTTGTAATATATTCTAAAAAGGCAAACGAAATATTACCAAACAAGGAAAAAGATAACTAAAATTATGAAATTGGAAGGGAAACAGTGGATTTTTACCTCTAAATCGATGCGCACCGAGCAAGCTTGGAGACCATAACGTGCGCGCCGAAAAGAGCTCTTCGAATTGGGGCCGTGAATGCGATTCTGATAACCGTAACCAAAGTTATTGTCAAAATACCAAAAAAACGTCCAAACGGGGCCCCAATTAGAAAATGTCGTCGATTACTTGCCATTATTATGTTGATCCGCCAACTCATGATACTTCAACGCCATCAACGAGCTATCTGACAACTCGGTTTCGTCTGACTCGGATCCTCTTGCATCACCCTAGAATTTTCTTCCAGATAGAATTCAAGTTTGAAATTGCCATACATATAGTTTCAAAGTAGTGTTTACTTTTGGATTTGTTCTTTTCCCTTCTATCACCTAGATTTTTAGACAAAGGTTTCAATGCCTCTCTGTTTCTCCATGTATGATAGACAATTTTATCTCTAATATTTCATCCATGACTCATTTTATACTTGAGGTTTATGGAGCTTCCAACCATTGCTACTGAAAATTGTTAGTATTCAAATTCTAGGCAACCTGAGTAAAATTTAGGTTTCACAAAAGTTGTCAAATGTTGCTAACAATCTCAGGTATTCACCAGGAGTAGATTCCAATTTTAAATACTCCATCTCTGACTTTCGTACCATTCAGCCCCATGAAATCTATGATAATCTATTTAGCTCTGTTCCAGGAACACCCGTGTCTAAACTTGTACTGTCTCAAATCTCATGAGGCTTTGTAGCGATTTTTTACTACTTTGGTATGGAATACTTGCTTGGAAGTAGCAAGGGTGAAATGATTTACTTGTATAGCTATATTCTGGAAGTGTTGGGAAGTTTTGTTTTCTATGTATTGAGCCTTGATAGATCATTTCTTTCAAGAGGATTTTATTTCTTCCCATTGATAGGTTCCAAATGTTCTCTCTCTTTTTATCCCCTTGCTCTAATTTTCCGTCACTTCGCCTAGCAACGGTTTGTGTCGTTCCCGTGATTTAAACCATTGTTTAATTATTCAATTGTCTGCATTTGTATTTGAGTTAATGCTTGTTGATTATTCGGCTAAGAAGCACGGATACAGATATGTAATTTGAATACGAGACGATATGGGTACGTCGATATGATTTTATAAAAATAGGATCTTAGATACGTATTATAAAATTCAACATAATTTTTTTAATATAAAAAAATTAAAACAAAAGCATATAATAAAAATAAAATAAAATACTAATGCATTTTATCTTAATCCTGTCCCAACTTCATTTTGATCAGTATCATCAGCATTAACTTCTTCATTATCATTAAAAATAACTATCTAACGTGACTCTCTAATGATAGATTATCAACCTCAACCAGTCCAACACCTTCAGAGTTCAAATGAGTCTCTAGCAATCTCCCACATTTTGAATTCTCTTTTTGAATAAAGATCTAATTTTCTTGATAAAAGACGTAGATTACTATGAAGAAAAACCAATTCTTCGGATCGTTGTGGATTTATTTTATTCCTTCTCGTAGAATGCACCAAAGACTGAGTCAGAGCTTCGAGTTTGGGCTCGTGGTTCGATTCTACTCGACTCGTTGACGCCCCCAATTGTTTCCCACTCCCTAAAAATGCCTACTATAATTCTATGTACATTTTGCAAAAACTGGATTTTGATCACTTCATCAACTCATGTTCCATGACTCCTTAGAAAGTACAAGTGTGTGAATAGACCTTTGAAATATGTAGTGTATCAAAAACAAAAGAGTAATGCTATTCATCCTCACTGAGGTAACAACTCTAGTTTAGATGGCGTTAATATGAGATTAAATGATAAGTGAAATTAAATAAGTCATTTAATTTCACCTTTCATTTAACCTATCATTTAAAACCACATAAACTGAGGTTGTAACCCAAGTGGGGATGAATAGCATTATTCAAAACAAAATTGCAATAATATTTTGAAAGTTCACGTCAGCACACCATGATTCTGGGTTCGTTTTGATTTTTGGGTTTTACTTTTGAGCCCTTGAACCTTTTTGTATACCAGAGTTAAAATTAGGGAAAGTTTCATATACGAGAGATTAATTATGATTCATTCCAAAATTAAGAAACAAGGTTTAAAATTTCAAAAATCAGATATTAATTAAATTTTATTTATGAAATAAGTAATTATATATATATTATGGTCACAACTCTATACTATTTGGTCAATAATTATTTCTCGATTTCGAATAAAAAAAATTATAGGTCACGCATAATTTTATGATCACAAATCAAAAAATTTATGGATCACAATTTATTCATTGGTCATAAATCAAAAATTGTATAGGTCACGATTTATTTATTGGTCATAGATCATAAATTTTATAGGTCGCAATTTATTTATCGGTCACATATTACAAATTTTATTAGTCACAACAAATCACAAATCACAAATTTCTTCTCAGTCGAATTAGTTGGTCACAACTTACCAAATTCTAAGTCACAATTCCAAATTTAATCACAATCACACANAACTATACTGCTATGAATGCGAGAAAATTTGAATCCAACCTCGAATTTTTTAGCATGTATCCAAATTTAACCGTCTTCATAAATTTCTCCAAAAATAGATGACAAGAGATATGCATACAAGATACAATGTGCTACCAATAAGAATATAAGGGATTAAAATTAGGAAAAGACCTGATTTTTTCTTGAAAACCATCATGTTTTCATTTGTAGGGATAAAACCTCCACCACCATAACCACCAACAAAACTACTGCCATCATCGCCACCAACAAGATTCACTACCAACGCCACCAATAAAACCATTGCCACCACCAGATCCAACAAAATCGTCGTCATCCAAACGGCGCCAACAAATCAAAACCACAACTGCTATCACCAGAACGTCTCTGGTTGTGTGAGGGCCATCGGTGCGACGCTCACCTCCGGAATAGCACAAAAAGAGGGATTAGCATTATTGGCCCAATGACAAACCACCAAGGTCTTCCTCGTTGGGCTCTGAAAACTGAGAAAAAGCTCTAGCAACGACTTATACAATCCATTAAAAGGCCCTAGCCAAGTGGAAAAACAACTTTTCAGCCATATGGTGGACAAAAGACCATAGGACAATACCCTTGAAATACCACCCAGAGAAAGCATGATGTTGACATTATGCATCCACAATTTCTTGAAACTTAGCAGCAGAAAGGGCAACCATAAACAAACACAACACGTTTGACTACCCTAATGCCCTCAATGCCAAATGTGCTCCACAATCACAAATAAGATCCTTGCATCATAAATAAAAACTCAAACATTCGTAATCATCATAAAGTCACGTACCATAAGTTTAGGTAAGGGCAACCATAAAAAAGCACATGCTCGAGAGATATTGTTGAGAAACTTGATATTGATTGTATGCAGGGGCGGACACAGGGGAGTCCTAGGGGGGCACGTGCCCCCCACAAATTTTGATTTATATTTTATTATTTTTTTTAAAATTTTTTTTTTTTAAAATTTGTGTTTGGTATCGATTGAAATCTAAATTTTAATCTAAATCAAAGTTAAGAATTAATTTTAATAATATATTTCATGAAATTCATAACTTTTTTAACTTTTATCAAAATTTACTAAAAATTTGATTTTAATTTCCAC
>CAIGRF010062667.1:65741-82959 GCA_903798235.1 Fraxinus ornus
TATATATATATATACACCCTAATTTATCCCCAATTCTTCTTTTTCAATCCAACCAATAAAATTCAAATACCAATTGAATTTGAATCATAGTGCAATTCAATTTGAAGTCCATTAATTTTGTATTTCTCCAGGTCATCCAATCTTTAGAGTTAATGCAATTTAGTCCTTGTACTTTGAATTTTTCCATTTTTCGCTATTTTGCCATCTTTTCTTCAAACATAAAGTTTTACCTACAAAATACAATTTAACATAAATTAAATAAAATTTTATTCAAAAGACAATAAAATATCATAAGTTAGCGTCGAGAATAAGTGTAAAAAACTACACTTATCAATGCCCATAGCCGCACGTGTGCATTCCAGCATTGTGTATCCAGATTTCGGGGTAAATAATTTTTCAGATAATGGCAGAGTGGGATTTGATTAGCAACACTCTCCAATTCTACGGGCTGTCTCATGAAAACTCAAACACACATATCTCCAGATTTCTTCGAAATTGTTAGAACTTCCATACTCTGGAGGTTAATGAAGATTCTATTAAGTTGCAACTATTTTCATATACACTGATGGATTCTACATTGGAGTGGTTAGATGCTGAACCTCATGGAAGCATTACTCATGGGAAGAACTGACCAAAAAACTATGCAATAAATTCTTCCCACCGGTGAAAGTAGCTAAAATCAGATTGAAAATTCAAACGTTCCAGCAGAAAGATGGAGAGAGCTATCATGAAGCATATAATAGATTCAAAGAGCTTATGCGAAAGTGTCCAAATCATGGAATCACAATTGGTAATCAAGTGCGGTACTTTTACACAAAACTCTCGCCACTGTCAAAATCTCAGGTGGATTTCTCTACTGGTGGATCGATCATAGGAAAATCATTACAACAAACCTTGTATTTATTTGAGTTAATTGCCACTACACATTCAATGTTTTTATCAGAAAGAGTGGTACAACCGAGAGCAACTGGGTTGTATAAATTAGATAGCACAACATCTACGAATGAGCAAATAACAGCTTTGACAAAAGATATAGAGTTGTTGGTGAAATCACAAACGAGAGGAGCACATGCAGTGATAAGTAGTCCATCATGTGAAAACTGTGGAGCTAGCCAATCAACAGAAAATTGTATGTCTATGGGCTTTCCCAATGAACAAGTCAACTTGATTCAGAATGGCTCCTGCAATTTTAACCCATATTTGCAAACATATGACCCATGATGAATTTCAGATGATCATATAATCAACAAGGGAATAATTCAAATAATGCCCAACTGGAGAACAACCCAAGTTTGGGGAGATGTTTCATCAATATGTGCAGAAAACAGACAAAGTAATCCAACAGATTGATACTAATTTCCAAAATCAGCAAACATCCATCAAGAAGTTGGAAATACAGATTGGTCAGATAGCTCAACAACTTTCAGAACGTCCACAGGGATCATTACCAGGCAATACAATGACGAATCCTAAAGAGCAAGTGATGGCAATAGAGGTAATAGAAAACGATCCACCTAGGGCTCCTGTAAAGGTTAAAGCATATGTACCTCCACTTCCATTCCCCCAAAGACTTCGAAAGAAATCAATAGAGGAGAATATTCATGCTATCTCTACAAGAAGCGAAGTACGAGTACCAGAGATTAGTGTGAAACAACCAGAAAGAAAAGAAGATCGGAAAGGTGTTGATGAAACATTAATGGAGGAAAAATCTACACCCGCCTCAATTGAGAACAAAGAAAGTACAGAAACATTCACTACCAACGTACCAAGTCCAGTCAAGGCTTATGTTCCTCCCATACCCTTTCCTCAAAGGCTCAAGAAGAACAAATCAGATACAAAATTTGATAATTTCCTTGAGGTTCTCAAGAAACTTCAGATCAATATTCCGCTGATTGATGCAATATTACAAATTCCAAGCTACACAAAATTTCTGAAAGAGATGTTGACAAGAAAAGAAAGCTTCCGTAGTTTGAATTATGGCATTAATGAAAGAAAGTAGTACAAGAGTGCAAAATAAATTGCCTCCCAAGTTGACGATTCAAGGAGTTTTGCTTTGCCTATTAATGCATTGTGTGACACGGGTGCTAGTATAAATCTAATGTCATATTCTGTTTACTAGAAATCGGGATTGAGTGAAATCAAATCAACATCAATAAAGCTACTGTTACGGGCCTGAGTCAGGCCTACCACCTCACCTGCCACGTGTTAGCAGGGATTGCCCCGCACCGCACCACGTGCCAGCCGAGGTGATTACGCGCAGGATGAGCTGACTGCATAAGCCGAAGCGATCACTCTGGGGACGAACTGGCCATATGCTAACAAAGGAACCGAACTCATCCACTCATTTGCGATACCCTGCAGATGTAAAGGCCCTACTCTGCTTCTACGACTCCGTTCCTGCCTCGCCTTGTCCCAACAAAGATCTCCCGTAAGTCAAATCCTTGAGTGATGGGACGTGTGGCAGGACCCAAACGGTCAAGCTCAGCTACTTTTGTCAGGAACATTAAATGCCAGCCAACCTATGGATAGATAGATTAACACCTAGAATGGGACGAACCCTGAGGATCTCATGACACGCGTCTCCTCATCCGATGGTTCTTCTCTTCCCAGTTTTGGTATAAATACGCCCTACTAGTGCCTGAAGAAGGATTCAAATCTCATTCTTTCTACTCCAACTATAGCGTAAACTTGTGCAGATTTGGTATCACCTTCTTTTTCCCACACGTTAGCATCCTTACCCTCGTGTACCCTTTCTCCGACGAGTGTTCCATCGTTGGTGAACCATTTTATGGTTAAACATAAACTGACTTGACCGTCGGAGTGCTCACGACCGCTCCCAACCCCTCCGGGAGAGACCACGGGTGACTGCCGTAGTGCTACGTGTGCAGAGAAGAGTTAACTTGAAGACTTCTTCTGTTGGCCACGTCGGAGCCATTTTTCGAGGTCAACAAATTTGCACCGTCTGTGGGAAAACTTACTTAAACCACGAGTTTTTCCCACTAAAAGCTTGTTCGAATATCCTATTGATATTCTCCATTGGAAAAAGGTTCAGTTCTTGAAAAAGGATTAGCTGAACATCAAGCCCAGCTCAAAATGAGAGATTTGCTACTTCGGACTATGAACTCAAGTGGCGAGGATGTGAACCCAATGAGGACAAGGGAGATCTCTGAAGAAGAGATTTCTCGAAATGTGACGCATATGCGACCCCATCACCGACACCGCATAGGCAACCGTACAGCCCAGCTAACTGCCAAAGTGGCCATTATGGCTAAAAATATGAGGTACATCGTATCTCATAACGCCGCCATGCAAGAGCTCTTCATGCATGTACAGAATCAAGGTGGTTTTCAAGCCCACTCAGCAATCAATTCATAGACAAACTGAAGCGGAATCAAGCAGGAGGACTCATTTTATTCCCCAGGGCGAAGCCCCCATTGAAAAAGAAGTGGGAATGGACACTTCCAACTATACACCCACTCCCAACGCCCCAGTAAGAGAGGATAACTTCCCTCCGGAATATGAAGAGCTACCCCAGAGGTCTGCCAGTATCTTTGATAGGATTGGACGGGAACCTAGAAATAGGAACCAACCCACAGATCAAACAGCTTGCCATCACGAGCATACGTCAGACCAAACTCAAGCCCCACCACCTAGAAATAGGCGGGAGAGGTTAAACACGATAGATTGGGGAGATAGAGGCAAGGTTTCTCAACATCCTCCTCGCCCTATAGTAGATGGAAACATTTCTGATGAACCGTGCAGGTCATTCGAACTAGATGATGATGATGACAACCTCCCTTTTTCCAGGGAGCTCCGTACCTTTCCGATGCCCCATAACTTTGTCCCTCCAAATATTCCTAAGTATGAAGGAAAGGGTGACCTGGAGAAGCAGATGACAAATATAAAACCCAGATGAACCTGAGAGGCGCCTCGTCAGCCTTGAAATGCAGGGCTTTTCACCTAACTCTTGGTGGCGTCGTTGAAGTGTGGTACAGCAGATTGGCGCCTCTTAGCATAAGAAGCTGGCCAGACCTGAAGAAAGTATTTTTGAACCAGTATCTTTCGAAGAAGGAGGGAGAGGCACCAATACAGCGCCTACAAGATATGAGGCAAGCAGCAAGGGAAACTCTGAAGAGCTACCTCGCCCGTTTCACTGACAAGATTACTTACTGTGAACATTGACAGATAAAGAGGCCCTTTCAGCTTTGAAGGGAGGCTTGAACATGAACACTTTGTTTCGGAGGGATGTCCGAAGCAAGAACCCTTCAACGTATGACGAATTGGTGGAGATGATGAAAGTTGAAATTGTCAACGAGAAAATGATAGATCATCGAAATAGAGACGCCCAGGGACTCCTACCACCTCAGAGGTAAATCGGTAGACGACCCACCGCCCAGATAGTAAGCCAGCATGGACCCAAGTTGGGCATGCTATAGCTCCCATCTCGGGGCAAGCGCTAGCGACTACCACCCTGAATGCAGTGCCTTCCTTGGCCTATGAAAATTATGGCCCCAGCACCAATGATCCAACAAGAAATACCATATGACCCTCAACCTCTAAAAACAGAGAATGGGATGGAGCGCCTAAAAACAGGCCCCAGGGGGACCTGCGGCCCTACTGCACTTTTCATCGCTACTACGGCCATGAACAAACGATTATCGAGATGCGAACCGTCCTCCAAGTAATGCTCGCAATATAAGGGATGATCGCCATCAGAGTAACTCTCTGAGATGTATAAAAAGGGCCTCACGTAGGAGGTGAATCAAAAAATATTCAGAAGAACTATGCCAGAGAGGCGATGAGTCTGCCCATGGTAAGTTATGTAGTAACCTAATCTTCAGGGGGCAGAACTATGGAGCCTATCACATTCACCTAGTAAGATGCTGTAGGTGTGCACTTTCCACAATGCGATGCCCTGGTAGTCAGAGCCATGGTGGCCCGCAATGGGCTGAAACGAATGTTAGTGGATAATGGCAGTTCAGTCAACATTCTATTTGGCTCTACCTTTGATAAGATGGCTGTAGGGCACGCGCTAGTACCAATGACTTCGTCCCTCTATAGGTTCATCGGAGATAGCATCATCCCTAGAGGTAAAATTACTTTGGCTGTTGAAATGGGGGCTCTATCCCAGTTAGCACACCACTTCATAGAATTTTTAGTTGTTGATCAACGATCCACCTACTACAGAGTTCTGGGAAGGCCAGCTCTGAAAGAATTATGGTCAGTCACTTCTATCCATCACCTCTGCATGAAGTTCCCCATCGAGAGAGGAATCGCCACTGTCCGGGGTGATCAGATGGGTTCTAGGGAATGCTACCTCAATTCTCTAAGGAAACCGAACCGCGAGTCAACATGGTATGTGACACTGAAATGTTGAGGCCCCTGAAGAAGGGCCACCTCTGACGATAAATATTGTCATGGCGGAGGCCAAGCAAGAAATCTCCTTGGAAGAATTGGATCCCAGGATAATCGAATCTGAGTCTCAAGCTGTCCCAATAGAGGAACTGGAAATGTTCCAGTAGACCCATGTGATGTATCCAAGGTTCTGCAGGTCGACAAAGAATCAGGAAGAGAGGCTAAGGAAGAATTGAAAGACTTTCTACTGAAAAATGCAGACGTCTTTGCATGGAGGCACAAAGACATGGTTGGGATAGACCTCAGAATCAGCTGCAATCATTTGCAAATTGATCCGAACTGTACCCTACATAGGCAGAAGAGAAGAGCTTTGAATGTCGAAAGGTATGAAGCCTTGAGAGAAGAAGTGGAGAAGCTTGTAACAAATGGCTTCATCCGTGAGGCCAACTATCTGAAGTGGATTTCCAATCCTATTCTTGTGAAGAAGCACAATGGCAAGTGAAGGGTCTGTATTGACTTCTCCAACCTAAACTAAGCATGTCCAAAGGACAGCTTTCCACTTCCATGAATCGATCAATTAGTGGATTCAATTGTTGGGCATGAACTACTAAGCTTCATGGACGCCTATTCCGGCTACAATCAAATCCCCATGTTCCCAAGCGACAAGGAGAGCACATCATTCATGACTGATAGGGGACTTTACTGCTGCAAGGTAATGCCTTTTGGCCTGAAAAACGCTGGGGCCACTTATTAAAGGTTAGTCAACAAAATGTTCGCTGATTAGCTCGGCAAATCTATGGAAGATTAAGATGACGACTTGATAGTTAAAAGTCTCTGGGTTGACGAACACGTCAGACACTTGGGTGAAACTTTCCAAACGCTGAGAAGATACTGGATGAAGCTGAACCCCTTTAAATGTGCGTTCGGTGTAGCCTCGGGTAAATTCTTAGGTTACATTGTGAATCAGAGGGAAATTGAGGCCAACCCAGAGAAAATCAAGGCTCTGATCGAAATGAGATCACCGCAGAATCCCAAAGAGGTGAAACGACTCACCGGAAGGGTGGCTACGCTCAACCGCTTCATCTCAAGGGCTACTGAAAAGTGTCTGCCCTTCTTCAGAATCCTCAAGGGAAGTAAGAAGTTCCAATGGACCCCTGAATGCGAAGAGGCATTCCAAGAATTGAAAAACAACTTGGGTCGGACAGCTCTCCTCAGCGAACCCAAAGAAGGAGAACCTCTGCTGCTATACTTTGCAGTGGCTGAAGACTCAATCAGTTACATGCTTGTGTGAGAAGAAGAGACGCACCAGCTGCCTGTATACTATGTGAGTAAAGCTTTACTACCCACCGAGGCGCGATACCCAGACATGGAGAAATTGGCTCTCGCACTAATCACTGCTTCTCGAAAATTGAGGCTCTATTTCCAGGCCCACAGCATTCACGTGTTAAAGAATTTTCCGCTAAGGCAAGTCCTACGAAAGCTAGACACTTCAAAAAGGCTGCTGAAGTGGGTCGTCGAGCTCAGCGAATTTGACATAATGTACGCACCCCGGACTGCAATCAAAGGTCAAGCCTTGGCTGATTTTGTGGCTGAATTTGCTAAGGCCCCGGAAATTGAGGTAACTATGGAGCCTGTTGAACCCCCCCACCTGGAATCTCTTTGTCGACGGCTCCTCGGGAGAAACAGGCTCTGGAGCTAGTGTTGTGCTGGAAAGCCCAGAGGGGCATAAGTTGAACTTCGCTGTTAGGTTTGGGTTCAAGGCATCTAATAATGTGGCTGAATATGAAGCCCTTCTAGCGGGACTTCGGTTAGCAAAAGAACTAAAAGTGAAGAGAATCGTAATCAGTAGCGATTCACAGCTGGTGGTGAATCAAGTAAATGGGAACTTTGTGGCTAGGGACAAACACATGGCAGCCTACCTAACACTGGTAATGGGCTCCCTATCTAACTTTGAAAAATTTGAGTTAATCCAAGTGCCATGCTAAGACAATTCCCACATAGATGCACTGTCAAAATTGGCCAGTAGCAGAGACTCAGAACTGTTCAAGGTGGTGCCAATTGAACACCTAGCTTAAACCTCCATAAAAAAAGGCGAAGAGCTGATGTGGATCGAAAATACATCACCTTAGATGCTACCTATATTGGCTTATTTGAAGGAGCAAGCGCTGCCAATAGATGAAGCCAAAGCGCGAAAGCTTCGGAGAAGGGCTGCTCACTTCGTCCTACAAGATGATATTCTGTATAAGCGAGGTTTCTCCTCACCCCTCCTCAGATGCACGGGGGGCGAGGAGGCGAATTATATCCTAAGAGAAGTTCATGAAGGTGTTTGTAGGAATAACTCCAGAGAGCCAGCCCTAGCATATAAGATACTCCGACAAGGGTATTATTGGCCGACCCTGAAAAAGGATGCAATTGAGTTTGTGCAGAAATGTGACAGGTGCCAACGCTTCTCTAATGTGCAAAGAAAATCCTCTCAAGAGCTCACTGTTGTAACCAGTCCCTGGTCATTCGTCAAATGGGGTGTGAATTTTATTGGCTTACTGCCCAAGGGAAGAGTAAACGCTCACTTTGCCATTGTTGCAATCGATTACTTCACGAAATGGGTGGAAGCGGAGCTGCTATCCAAGATTACTGAAGCGAACACTTCCAAGTTCTTGTGGAAAAATATCATATGTCCATTCAGCATACCCCACTTCCTGGTCTCAGACAATGGTAAACAGTTCGACAATAGGAAGATTAGGGACTTATGCGACGAGCTGGGAATCAGAAAGCACTTCTCTTCTCCCCATCACCCCCAGGCTAACGGCCAAGTTAAAGCGGTCAATAAAACCATAAAACTTACCCTTAAAAGGAAGCTGGACGCCTCCAAAGGAGCCTGGGTGGACGAGCTTCCCCAAGTCCTCTAGGCCATCAGAACTACTTGCAAGATAGCCACCAGAGAAACTCCGTTCTCCATGACTTATGGAGCCGAGGCCATGAGCCCCGTAGAGGTTGGTGTTCCTTCTCCCTGTCGCATACACTTCAACGAGGTGACAAACGATGAACTGAGGAAACTTGAGCTAGATTTTCTTGAAGAAAGAGAAATGGTTCTCAGGTCAGGCTCGTTTCCTACCAAAATAAGATGATGCGTTATTACAATTCCAAAGTGAATAAAAGGATGTTTCGCATATGTGATTTGGTGCTTCGCAAGGTTTTTCCCTCAACCAAGGACCCTGGCACAGGGACTTTAGGACCAAACTGGAAAGATCCCTAGATAGTTCAAGAAATTCGGCCCGGCACTTACACTATAGAAGATTTAGAAGGAAATGAAATGCCTCACCCCTGGAATATTAAACACCTAAGGAAGTACTACCAATAAGAAGCGTGTAGCTTGTAAATGTTGCAAATCAAATGAATGGAACACTTTTTGCCTCACCGTGTTCTAGAATTGACAAGCTTAGAAACAACCTTGCTAAGGTGCAAGCTCCCCCTAAGGAGCCACCTCCAAGAAAGCCTGCATAAACAGAGGCGGTGCGGGTGTTACCTCTGATAATGCAGAAACGTGCAAGCTTAGAAACAACCTTACTAAGGTGCAAGCTCCTCCCAAGGAGCCACCTCCAAGAAGGCCTGCATAAACAGAGGCGGTGCGGGTGCCACCTCTGATAAAACAGAAACGCGCAAGCTTAAAAATAACTTTGCTGAAGTGCAAGCTCTCCCCAAGGAGCCACCTCCGAGAAAGCCTACATAAACAGAGGCGGTGCGGGTGCCATCTCTGATAAGCGCAATGAAAATTATCAAGTAAGTGGACAACGCCGACGCGATGTTACTTCTTATAATTTATCAAGTGAGTGGATCGACGCGATGTTACTTGTTATATTTTATCAAGTGATTGAACAACGTCGATGTGATATTAGTGGTTATATTTTATCAAGTGATCGAACAATCCCGATGCGATCATACTTGTTATATTTTATCAAGCGATTGAGCAATGCCGACGCGGTATTACCTCCTATTTTGTTAAAAGATCAAGATGTGTGATGCAATTACAGTGCTGCCACTACTCAACCTAAGTAATGTTTGAAGACGTGATTACTCGTTCAACAAAAATAAAGCAAACTGAAGCGATAGCACTTGAAAGAAAATATGCTCTATTAGAATTGCAAGAAAAGGCTAAAGCCACTACAAGAGAGTAGTAAAAATTACAAAAGAGCCTAATTTACATGAACAATCGCCTCACCCTTGGCCTCTTCTCCCTCATCTTCGTCCGCTACTGGCCTTCCCCCGGTAGGACCCCCAAGGCCTCCGAAGCTATCCTTTGATGCTCATTGGCATCGTCACCCTTTTAGTCAGAGCCACCACCTGGGAGAAAGACTCATGGAGCTCGTTCTTCAGCCGGTTGACTTGGATCTTGAAAGCATCTAACTTCGAGGTGATCGTCACCCACTTTCACTCCATCTCCTCAATTTCCTTCTGGCCTTGGCCACCTTGGCCTCCCAGGATCCCGAAGCCTTTAACTTCTCCTTCAACTCATCGTTCTTCCGGCGAAGGCCTCGAACCAAACCCTCTGCCGAGGCTCCCATACTTAGTGCCCTCGCAACGTACGCATTATTGGCAGCCAGCAGATCCTCGATCTCACACGAGGTGGCGTGGTTGGCCCAGTCTTCGATCCAGAACTTACTATGGATCCGAACAGCAGAAGTCGTTTCTGGGGACAGTATCTCCAAAACTGCCTCGGGGAGGTCCTCTTCTTTACTTCCAAGGAAATTGGTGACCTTACTTCTGGTCGGAGCATTGGCAGGCCTCTTCAATCTCTTCTTCGACTGCTCCCATGAAAAGTATGCAGTTATGGGTACAATGGCCTAGGATATGGGCTGAGCCGCCACGGTAACGTTGGCATCATCAGGAGGGGAAGGAACTGTAGCGCTTTGGGCAGAAGTGGAGGCCCCAAACGGGCTCGCCCGTTTCTTCCTTCTTGGAATGAGGGAGGCTCCTTCCTCTGCCACGTTCTCTTTAGTAGGCTGCTGACCATACCTGCTGAGAGCAAGGAGACGTTCCGACTGCTTCTTGTAAGCAGTCGAGCTGGTTTTTAGCATATTGGCATTCGCCATGCTTCGACGGATGGTGGTGAGATTGGGCTTCAATGGCCTCTTATTCTCGAAGTCCTCTGCAAAAGAAGGAATAAAATAAGAAAAATTTCATAAGGAAAAGTAACCAATAAGAACTGAGTCGACAGTGTTACCTTGATTTGTCATCAGTCCGTGTAGAACGAAGTGACGATTCTTGTCGATGATCTCCTTATAACTCCTCTCCGACAGAGGTGTCTGGTATATCTGGCTGATAATATCCCACTCTTCTTCGGATATTTCGCACTTCGGGAGGAAGCCTGCAAAGAACAGGAATATTAAAACATGAGCTAAATTGGTTAAGTAAAATCAGATCGGCACAGCTAACTGTAAGTTAAGTAGGTGGTGGGAATGGTCAGAGGTGCCATTGGATCGTTCTCCGTGGTATCCCACCGGCCAGAGGCTCAGAACCAAGAACTCTTCTAGCCTTTAACCGATGAGGGCGCCCCATACAGAAACAGGGAATGTGACCCCCAGGGAGCCATTAGTATTAGCCTCGGCTCTCCTCCCCCCGACAATAACTTTGGAGAAGAAAAGGGAATGTAATATGCTGAAAGGCATGTCCACCCCGATGCTGGCCCGACGCCACAGCATCCAAGTCCCTACCATCTGGGACTACAAGTTCGGATTGAACTGAGTCGAAGCCATCCCATAGGACCTAAGTACTAATCTAAAGAAAGGATGAAAGGGTAGCCTCAGTCCGACTCGGAGCAAATGATCGCTCACCGCTACGCATCCTGGCCTAGGGTAGCAGGCCATCTTATGGGGTTCAGGCATGATGAATTGGATGTTATGGGGAACCCTACATACTACCCTACACCTTTCCATTTGTTCCGAAGTGATTCTGGAGGGTATTTGGACTCTCCTCATTGAATGGACGTGTCTACAGGGGAGGCATGTCGTCTCCAAATATTCTCCCCAGCCATAATGGCCCTACTCAGTTCGTTCGGAGATACCCCTATAGGCTCCCTCAAAGTTGAACTCTCCTCATCTCGTCCCTCCTCACTCTCCCTTACAATAGATTGCTCACTCGCCATAACGAAACTTTTAAAGGTTCCCAAAAGAAGAAAAAGATGAAGAAGCCAGAAATTATGGTTGTTACCTAGTTTAGCACAGAGAAGCTTTCCTGGTCGGAGTTTACAAGAAAGCTGCTGGATTTCACCACTAACCGTCGTCGGAAATAGGATAAAAAGATGGAATCCAGGGATCTTCGAATGCTTTAGAGATTTTTACAAAGGTAAAAGCTTCAAAATGGAAGGGATGTGCCTTTTATATGCATCCTAAAGCTCGCCCTAACCGTCGGATAACCTTCTATTGCATCCAGACCATCCAAACCCAAGGCCTCAAGATCACCGTTGAATTCAAAAGTCATCAAGATAAACAATCTTGATGAAGCGGTAAACATCATGCGCTGCCAAAACTCGTCACCCTGAGAAATGGGAAGCTGTCGCCATCATTGCCATTTATGGCAAAGGAGGCGTGTCTTGGAAGAAGCAGGCGCTCCCTATACTTATCTTGGAAAGATGCGAAGGCTTTCAAATCATTGGCACGAGACCCAACGCTGTCTCCAAGAGCCATCACTTCGGTCATAATAGCTTCGCATTGTAACAGCTCTCCACGAGAGTTGTCAACCCATATCACTTCGGTCAGAGCAAAATTCCCTGTGGCAACAACTCCCATAAGAGCTGCCAACTCCCATCGCTTTGGCCACAATAGCTTCGCATTGCAACAGTTCTCCACGAAAGTTGTCAACCCATATCACTTCGGCCATAGCAGAATTCCCTATTGCAAGAGCTCCCCATAAGAGCTGCCAACTCCCATCGCTTCGGTCACAATGGCTTCGCATTGTAACAGCTCTCCACGAGAGTTGTCAACCCATATCACTTCGGTTAGAGCAGAATTCTCTATTGCAACAGCTCCCCATAAGAGCTGCCAACTTCCATCGCTTCGGCCACAATAGCTTCGCATTGCAACAGCTCTCCATGAGAGTTGTCAACCCATATCACTTCAACCAGAGCAGAATTCTCTGTTACAACAGCTTTCCATAAGAGTTGCCAACTCCCATCGCTTCACCCACAATGGCTTCGCATTACAATAGCTCTCCATGAGAGTTATCAACCCATATCACTTCGGCTAGAGCAGAATTTCATGTTGCAACAGCTCCCCATAAGAGCGCCAACTCCCATCGCTTCGGCCACAATAGCTTCGCATTGCAACAGCTCTCCACGAGAGTTGTCAACCCATATCACTTCGGCCAGAGCAGAATTCTCTATTGCAACAGCTCCCCATAAGAGCTGCCAACTTCCATCGCTTCGGCCACAATAGCTTCGCATTGCAACAGCTCTCCATGAGAGTTGTCAACCCATATCACTTCAACCAGAGCAGAATTCTCTGTTACAACAGCTTTCCATAAGAGTTGCCAACTCCCATCGCTTCACCCACAATGGCTTCGCATTACAATAGCTCTCCATGAGAGTTATCAACCCATATCACTTCGGCTAGAGCAGAATTTCATGTTGCAACAGCTCCCCATAAGAGCGCCAACTCCCATCGCTTCGGCCACAATAGCTTGGCATTGCAACAGCTCTCCACGAGAGTTGTCAACCCATATCACTTTGATTAGAGCAGAATTCTATGTCGCAACAGCTCTCCACTAGGGCTGCCGACTCCTATCGCTTCGGTAGTACCGCAACTCCACTCAGATCGCCATAGTCACCATCACTTTGTTCGCTTAGCGTCGACCCTTCCTCCCCATGCATCCAAAACATCCACTTCGAAAGTCCTTGTATATGAATATCCATACATGGACTTGCGGGACTATTGTTACGGGCCTGGGTCAGCAGAGGTGATTACGCGCGGGACGAGCTGACTGCATAAGCCGAAGCGATCACTCTGGAGATGAACTGGCCATACACTAACAAAGGAACCGAACTCATCTGCGATACCTCGCAGATGCAAAGGCCTGTACTCCGCTTCTACGACTCCGATCCTGTCTCGCCTCGTCCCAACAAAGATCTCCTCTAAGTCAAATCCCTGAGTGATGGGACGTGTGGCATGACCCAAACGGTCAAACTCAGCTGCTTTTGTCAGGAACATTAATTGCCAGCCAACCTATGGATAGACAGATTGACACCTAGAATGGGACGAGCCCTGAGGATCTCATGACACGTGTATCCTCATCCGATGGTTCTCCTCTTCCCATCCTTGGTATAAATACGCCCTACTAGTGCCTGAAGAAGGACTCAAATCTCATTCTTTCTACTCCAACTATAGCGTAAACTTGTGCAGATTTTGTATCACCTTCTTTCCCCCATACTTTTAGCATCCTTACCCTCGTGTACCCTTTCTCCGACGAGTGTACCATCGTCGGTGAACCATTTTCCGTTTAAACATAAACTGACTTGATCGTCGGAGTGTTCGCGGCCGCTCCCAACCCCTTCGAGAGAGACCACGGGTGACTGACGTAGTGCTACGTGTGCAGGGAAGAGTTGACTTGAAAACTTCTTCTGTTGGCCACGTTGGAGCCATTTTTCGAGGTCAACAACTACAGCTGGCTGATACAGCAATTTCAAAGCCACGTGGCAAAGTTGGGGATGTGCTCACAGAAGCAGGAAAATTAATATTTTCGGTGGACTTCATTCTGATGGACATACTAGAAGATCGAGACATTCCAATTATATTGAGTCGGCCATTATTAGCAACGGCTCGAACTCTAATTGACATGGAAAAGGTAAGCTAATATTGAAGGTGGAGAACAAGCAAGAGATATTTAATATTTATGCTCCACTTGAGAAACCTTCCAACAATATTAATTATTGTAGAATTGACGAAGGAACCACCTAATCAACGACGCTGCCAGAATATCAAATTTCGGTGGACTTTTTAGTAGAGATGAAAATGGAAATATCAAAATATGGAGAGCAAAAAAAGGGGTGCATAAATTAAAATCGCACAAAGTGCAAAAATGGCATAACTTGGTTCGAGCCACTATAATCAAACATGATACAAAGTCAAGTTAATGACGTTAAAAAAGCGCTTCTTGGGAGGCAACCAAATCTGTTTTCCCTTTTATTTATTATGTTTTTGAGTTTTATAATTTATTTGTGATTTATCATCCGTACCTCGTTTGCCCTTTAGTCTTCGATATATTAGTTGGTTTATTAGATGTTAGAGCTAAGTAACACTTGTTCCAATTATTTGATTTTTCAGAAACATGACGTTGCAGAACATTTAAACTAATATTTACCAAAGAACCAACGGGAGTAATAGAAAAGCTAACCATTGAATTACAAGTCATATCAAGAGAGTCTTTTCTTCGCATTCTTCCATATCCCTTTATATGCAGATTTATGATTAAAGACATTGAGGACAATGCCTAGTTTAAATTTGAGGGTGGAAAATATGAGTTTTCATTTTTTTTATGTGTTTTTGTGTGCTTTTATTGCTTTACTAAAAAAAATTTCAAAAAAAAATTTCTTTTATGTGCTTGTGTGACTTAGTTGGTCTGGCTGGCAATAATAAATATATTGAATCATGAACTGATCTATGAATGGTGAATAAGTTGTATGTTTAGATTAATTTTTACTTTTTCATATGAAATTTGATATATATTGAGCACATGAATTAAATTAAACATTGTGTAGGAATGAGTTGATTTTATAATTGAATAGGTTGAAATAGGGGACTATAGATGTTAAACATAAAACTACTAAATTTTACATTCTTGGACCAAATCTAGAATAGTTTGGGGGAGATTCCACTGTTGTAGGAAGATGTTGAGATAAATAAGGATTTCATGTGTGACATTATAAATCTTGTGTGGATTGTCCAAGGTCAATAGGATGCAATTGAGTGAAAATATCAAGTTAGAGGTCATTTTACTTGAATTGGTGTTAAATGAGCGATATTGCACTAATCAAGGCATAAAATATTTTATAAGAAAACTTCTTTTCGTAGCCTTTATGACTCAAGCAATTAAGCCTGCAAAGGTCTTTAAAACTTGGTGTCCTATGGTCATCTGACTTGGGAGTCATCGACCGAAATCTTGTTACATGGGTCATTTAGAAAGTTTAAGGGAGAGAATGCTTCAAATAAAAAAAAATTATTCTAAAAAAATTCAGAAATAGCAGGTGCATGAAACAGAAGATTCACAAAATGCCTTGGTTAAGTCTCAAATACTTGTTTAAGAAAATTTGACTTTTGATAAGGGATTGTTAACCTAGTTAAGTCATAGAGCTTAAAGAAATCAAATTTAATGAAGAATCCTTGTCTATTGAGATGTTGAACTGTAATTGGTGAAGTTTTTCTTCAACTAGAGAGGCAATGATAGTAAAAAATTCAACCTTAGTTCATACACTAGAAAAGAGCGAAAAGAATAAGTTTTGGGGGTGTGAAAATTTTACGAGTGATGAAATGACATATTTGACCATTGAAGGTCAGTAATTAAAACAATTTATGAATTTATAATGCTATGCTTAATTTTTCACACACACGTTGATTTTACATTTGAAAAATGGATTTTAATTTTTGTATTGTGATTTTGAAAATGTGCATAGATTTGTTATTATGATTTCAACTCCGAGATAAAAAGTCAGGTTAACTAGTTAAATCTTGTTGTTTTACTTGATTGATTGACCACCAATTAGATAATTAACATTGCTTATTTGTGTGTTTGTTATATTTTAATTTTGTTTTAGGACAAAAAAAGATTCAAGTTTGGGGGTGTGATAAGTGTAATTTATATCATATAGATATATATGATAAAGAGGGAAAAAAAAGGAGAGGAGATCGCAGACACCAGAATTTCTCACGTTTCGTCAATTTTTGATGATGTATTTTCACTTTTACGTGTTTTTATTTTTACATTATGAATAACTAATTTTTATATTAGGGAAAATAATGTAGTCGACTTGTGATCCTTTATTTTTCTATTCAAGATTTATGTGTTGATTTTATTATGAGTTTAATGCATTAAATTATCTGATCAATAATTTAATGATTATTTGAGTCTCTTACAAATCGAGATGTGAGTTTGATGTTTAGACCATATAATAAAATTCGGTAAATTAGTATAACGTCTAGAGATACCAATACTAATTATTGCAGTCATAATATGAATTCTTAGAATTAGTGTTTCGTTTAACTACGCATAGAGATATGAAATTTAATTAGTTAAATAAGTTCAATAAGAACTCGAGAGGAGTAAATTAAATACAATAAAAGAATTCGATCGAACACTACATTATGTTATGAATCTTTAATTAAAAATTAAGGTGATCAATAGATGAAATTGTTATGCCTTAATATTCATCACATATTTGAATTTTCAATCATCTTTTGTTTGGAATTTTTTTATATTTTTAATTCGTCAAAAGTGGTTAGGAAAAAAATAATCACAATCATCATAAATATTTGATTGCTTTTGTCAAATATGAGTTATAAAAAGTAGATTAAGTCCTAAAGTATAGTTTTCTTGAGAACGATATTCGGACTCAAAGGTCCACTAGACTATTTATTACGATATCGTACACTTGTGATATAAAAAATGCAACGACCTTCATTTATTCTAAGTTTGTAATTGGGTTTGTGAGGGAGACAAAGTTAAAAGAGGTACTTACAAAAATACTCTTAAAATTAGAGATGTTTTGAAAAATACCCTTAAAATCATATGAAAGATTTTTAGGAAGTAAAAAATACTGTGTAAAATAAAAAAGTGACACAATGTCACTTTTTTTTAATAAAAATTGTCAATTTTTTAAAAA
>CAIGRF010062667.1:84219-95155 GCA_903798235.1 Fraxinus ornus
ACTTGCCTCCACCAAAGTGGGTCCTGAACTTGAAAACAAATAAGGCATTTGGATCTTTCACTTCATACATCCTTGCCAATTTCTCATTCAACTCAGCCTTAGAAACAAAGTACTGCTTGATTCTCAAAAATATAATGACATCCTTATGGAATCTTCAACTAGCAATTCAAATAAAAAAGTCAGAATAGAGGCATCAAAGGATTCAACTACTTCAGCAAAATGTTGAAGGTACTGATCATAAGAGCTACTGAATACTCCATCTGAGTCTTGACTTCAATAAACTTTGCCTTTCATGCCCACAAAAAATTCATATAAATAATCACATCTCCATACAACAACAAATCCTCAAAAACAAGTTTCCAAGACACAATCAGGAGATCTCAAATGGAAAACTCTCGATAAAACTACAAAGCTGCAATTGCATTAAATTGGTGGGTAAGGTTTTCGCTCTGCTTGTACAACTTACCATTTTGCTGATTGTAAAGAAAATACTCAATTTTCAGTAAGGATTACGCATCAAATCTCTGTCTAACTCTTCCTAAAAACAGCTCCATATCTTCATTAACTGCTTTGATCATTTTATCCAAGACTTCCTTCTTTCTCCCCAGCAAGGTTGCGAAAAACTGCAGTGCGGACTCAAACATAAGTAGGAGACCTTTGCAAAGTAGCCAACACCAGTATTCTTGATTTTAGGAAAATGATTATCCTAAAAGTTTAATCATCACAATTTGATTTTAGGACAATAAACATTTCAAATATATTTAAAGCACTTAAAAACAAAAAAAAAATACCAGTTATGGTATACAAAAAACTAAACATTTCAACATAAAATTGAATAAAATCCATAAAAAAAAGTTTTAAATAATGAACAATTTTGGCTAACCTTAGGTTTATAAACTTTTAAAGAAATTTTCTTCATCTTCTTTGAACTTCCTTCTTCACCAACATTGAGAAGATTCTAATTTTGTAGGTTATGATTTGAGGCTTTTAGAAGTTTGGTGGTTCAGAGTTTCTCGTAGAGAAGTCGGATGAGACGGCGAGAAAAATCGTGTATGAGAAGGATTTTTCTTTGGAGTCTTCTGGAATGGAGTCTCAACGAGGAAGGGTCTGTATGAAAATGGAGGTTACTGACTTAGGTTTGGGTTCCAGTATTTTAGAACATATTAATTACTTGTTTAAAAGATTTAATTAATTTAAGTGTATTTTTCAAATTAGTTATTTTAATAGAGTATTTGACCTAATTTCCCCAAGTTAAAATAGACCTTCGGAGGAGGCCCAAAATTATTTATGCAGACTGGAACCAGGGCCCAAATAGTGTGATTATTTCTTGATTTAAGGAAATAAATTTTAGCTTACTCTTTTTGGCATGACTAGACTCTCGAATGTCGACCTAATTGGCAAGCAATATAACGTATAATTTTATAGGAGGAAAATATATTTATTTTTGAAGTTAATTTGGAAGCTTTGATATCATTCTAAAATCGTATCTATGGTGAAGTATTTCTTTTTTGGATGAGTCAATTTAAGTTCTTATGCTAAATCGTTGATGTGAAAGTGAAATACATCAGAAAAATATTCAAATCAAAGAAATTGATTATTTCTTAATGGGATATAATTTTTGACTAGGACAAGTTCCACTCTTTATATGAAATATTATATTTATCACAATACTAAGATCAAATGATATTCATATCTCAAAATAAAACGACACTTGTTTGAAGCAGTTGAACTATAAATCAAGGTAACAACAAAACGAATATACTTCAATACTCTAATTTATGAAATTAATGCACACTTGCTGAAAACGGGCATACCTATCATTTGCTTTTATACATATATAAAAAAATTAAACATAGATTGAACTTGAAGCGAAGAAAATAGAATAATATCGTCTAATTTAAATAGATATAAAGAGCATAACTTTAATTTAAATGATGCAACATATAAGAAGCTATCGCTTCCAAAATAAAAGGATCAAAAGTTTATGTTCCAAAAAATTACATGTTATCAATAATCCATAAAATCGAGCTTTTTAAAATTTTTGAGGGTTATCTCAAATGATAAATTCCAAACCAGGAAAAGACAGAAAAAAAAGATGAAAGCCGCAAAGAGCGTGGAAAAAGTTCGGCATGGTCACAAGGCATGGATAGAAGTGGTAAACCGTAAATCCCATTTGACCGGCTAATGCAGGTTTAGGTGTCAAAAGGCACACACTTTTTATTGTTTTAATATTTATAGGTTAAATAAATTATTCTATAATGGGTTAATTTCACAAACGGTCACTGAATTTACCTAAAAATTATAAAACGATCACTGAAATTTTAATTTGTTTCACAAATGGTCACTGAAGGACCGTTACGATTTTAATTCAAACTTAAAAGATCAAAACACGTGGACATAGAAGTTTGACCATCTCAAGTGAAAATTTCTTGCTATTAATCACCACCTTTGGAGCCTCGAATCACCACCTTTCGGCTACCAAGACCACTGGATCCGACCACCACCAGTCTCGCCTCACTCTCCTCTACAAGCTCCAACCAACCGTCGGCTACAAAACATTAGGAATCAATAGAAAATCGAGCCCAAAAACCCCATCTCGCGAACTCCTTTTCTGCCGAAAAGCCCACCTCGGCGACGTCCATGTTAATAACACCCCACAGGTCGCTCAAGCTCAACATGGCACATCCATACATGGTCCTATTACATCGAATAACATAGAAAATCTAAATCTACAACAGAATTTCTAATCAGCGAACTTGCGGCCAACAATCACATTTTTTGGCAACAACGGTGGTCCCCACGATCGCGAACCACCTATTTTGGCATCCTCCCTTCATGGCGCATCTACTCCAACCACGGGTCATCAGCAATTTGGGCTCAATGTGGAAGAATAAGCTGGGATGCAAGGCAGTCCGTTTTGTCCTCCATCGATTGAGGTTTCTACACTGCCCGAATCATCGAATTCGGCCTTAATACATTCAATTCAAGTTGATAATATACTGGGTCATGAATCAATTGCACCAATTAATCACTAAATAACATGGGCGTCGTCGGAGGTGGGTTTTTCGGTAGAAAAGGAGTTCACGAGATGAGGTTTTTGGCTCGATTTTCTGCTAATTCTTGATGTTTTGTGGCTGACGGTTGGTTGGAGGTTGTAGAGGAGAGTGAGGTGAGACTGGTGGTGGTCAGATCCGGCGGACTTGGTGGCCGAAAAGTGGTGATTCGAGGCTCCAAAGGTGGCACTTAAAAGCAAAAAATTTGCACTTGAGGTGGTCAAGTTTCTATGCCCATGTGTTTTGGTCCTTTAAGTAAAAATCATAACGGTCTTTCAGCGACCGTTTGTGAAATAAATTAAAATTTCAGTGACCGTTTGTGAAAGCACATGAAACTCCAGTGACCGTTTCTGCAAGTTTTAAACTTTAGTGGCCGTTTTTTAATTTTTAGATAAGTTTAGTGACCGTTTGTGAAATTAACCCATTCTATAATACGTAGGGTAGTTATATTCATACCATCAATTTTATTTAGTTTACCACGTTTTAATTACACTTAAGGTCTTTAATTTATTTTTTTCTCATTGTAACATTTACATCTATTTTTTTTCGTCGAATTCTTTTCTTCAACCTTCCGTTAATTACATATATCATTCTTGATGATGGTCTATTTCAAAATATTTTGTTCGAGTGTTTTGAACAAAAAATGCATTATCGCACTTTTGCATGTACTATTTTTGTAAAAAATATGATGAACAAGTAAGTCAATTTCCCAGTGGCCTTATGGACAAATCCATTTTAAGAGATTAGACTTACTTATTAATGAAAATTTGAATATTGCAATAAACAAATAATGAGGTCCTTAAGTGCAATTAAGTTGTAGTGTGAATCTTCAACATGCATAAGAGTAATACCTTCTGGCTCTACCGATGTTGACATTCGTTTAGCTGATAACATATATGCCATTAAATGATAGTTTCATTTAAGATATCATCTATTTATTTGGATCTGTAACGTGCCATCACTTAGACAAACGTATTATCTATAATATATTAAATATCACATCAAATAAAAATTATTTTTTGGACGATTATAGCCTTATTACAATTCAATTATTTTAATAATATTTTACTATTCGTTTTTCAATATATATTTAATTTATAAATTGTAATAAATACTATAATTAATTTTCAATTAATTAACATCCACATTCATTTAATTAACATTACTTAAAATTTCACATTCACATTCACGTCAATATCCCTGTTATTAATTCTCAATATATTAACATTAACATTAACATTCATTTAATTAATATTCATCTTCATTTATACAATTCAGTGTTATTAATTCTAATTATAAATTAATTAGGATTTCACATTCAAAAATGTATTTCATTATTCACGTTCATATATACTAATTAACATTCAGTTTTACTCAATTGGAAATTAAATAAATGATTTAATATTCATTGTCATGTATATTTTTCCTTGTATTAATTATAAATTACTTAACATTAACGCATATTCAAATATTAATTTTACAACATTTATTATAAAGCATTTTATAAAACTAGTTGTAGATAAGTCTATGAATGAGAAAACATATTTTGGACAAAAATACCCTTGCGACTCTTCTGGACTTTCATATTCACCCTCGTACTTTTGTTCATTATTAATTAAATAAAATAAGTTGTCCATATGTGTAGCAACCAAAAAGATTTTATTGTAACATAAGCGGAAATTTTTATGATTCAATGGAGGAATGAATGTGAAGAGGAATTTTAACTCCATAATCAAATGCAATCTATAGTTATTATACTCTATTTCCCCAAATTTTCTTAGTCTGGCATCAGAATCTTTTGTGAGTCAAGTGAGGATGGAATGTGAAAAAGGATTAATTATTGCATTCTATTTTTCAACAATTTGTTACTCCATAAACTCATACTGCACGAAGGAGAGACATATCAAACTGAATGTGCTTAATTATCCAAAAATGATTACACAACTCTACTATTGACCTCGATTTTTATATTTCCAACATGACCAACAGATCCCAAGGTCTCTCGTGTCCACGTAAGCCTAATTCCTGCACACTAGGACAAACCATTGACCACACGTGAATTCCTTGGATGATGGTAGAGTTGGCGTGCACTCCGATGATCAAGTTAGTTGGGGTTGTAAGTATTTGAGTGTGTGGGGTGCTTCAGACGCAAGCCTCCAATGTAAAAAATGGGGTCGACTTTGGGAAGAATACGTGATAAGAATAAGGATAGTAGAGTTATAGCTTGAAAGTCTAACCTTGCATTACCTTTGGAATGACACATTGTGTGAGCTTTTATAGTAGAATATGATAGGTATCAACCGTAGATGAAAGTATATGTGGCCTCATCCACACGGATAATGCTTCTTATCGAATTTATCAATAGATCATAAGCACTTAATGCTAATACTATTTTGTTTCCCATAAGTCTGACAAAAGACTTAGACTTGACCTAATTGGCTGGATAGAGCGACAGTAGCAGTAAATGTCACATCAATCACTTACTAAGGATTGCATAAAAGATCTCTTGCTAGACCCTTTGTAGCCTTGCCCCATCATGAGGGTTTTTCCAAATGATGTTTACCCCAACAAATGGTTTTGACCAAACTGCCTCTTTGGGCAAAGTGACATGGAGTGCGGGTCCGATTCACCTGTCATGTAGGATTCTATGGAGCCTCTTTAGACGAGGCGTAAGAATAGTACCCGAAGTTCATGTATAAACATTCATATAATGTATGAACTTTTAAGTTGAGGTGTGGCTGCTAAGTTGAGATGTTCATTGTTTTACTTGGGTCGTGTTGCATTTTGTGAAGAAATAGCATAGCCCATCTCCGTCCTCGAAGTCCAAGTATGGATATTCATATAATGTGTGAACTTTTAAGTTGAGATCTTAAAGAGTTTGTCTATGTTATGCCATGTGATTAAGAAGTCACAATAGTAAACGAACCTGTTAAAGTTGTAACATGTGATAATATTGAGATTCGTTAAGGCAAGACCCTTGCTAAGAGAGCGAGCATATTGATGGAGTTGAAACTTGTGATAAGTTGAAATTCATAAAGGTGAGGCCCTTGCTAAAATGACGAATCTGGTGAAGGAGTTGAAGCCTGTGATGAGGCTGAAATCTATTAAGGCGAGACCTTTGCTAAGAAAGTGAGCCTATTGATGGAGTTAAAGCTTGTAATAAGCTAAAATTCATAAAGGCGAGGCCCTTGCTAAGATGGCGAATCTGGTGAAGGAGTTGAAGTATGTGATGAGGCTGTAATCCATTAAGGTCACGCTCTTGCTAAGATGGCTAGCCTATTGATGGAGTTGAAGATTGTAATAAGGTTAAAAGTCATTAAGGTGAGGCTCTTGCTAAGAGAATGAGTCTATTGGTGGAGTTGAAACTTATGATAAGGTTGGAACTCATTAAGGCGAGAGAGGATAAGCGTGTTGATGGAGTTGACACCTGTGATAAGGCTAAAATTCATTAAGGCAAGGCCCTTGCCAAGATGGTGAGTTTGTTGATGGGGTTGAAGCTTGTGATAAGGCTGAAATTTATTAATGCGAGGCTCTTGCTAATAGGGTAAGCTTGCTGATGGAGTTCAAGAATGTGATAAGGTTGGAATTCATTAATGCAATGCCCTTGCTAAGAGGGTGAGCTTGTTGATGGAGTTGAAACTTGTGGTACGGTCGAAATTTATTAAGGCTAGGCCATTGCTAAGAGGGCGAGCCTCTTGATGGAATTGAAGCCTATGATAAGGTTGTTAAGGCATATGTAAAGCATAGTTGTGAAAGAAAATTCATGGGACGCGAGCAATAATGATTTAAAAACTTATCCCCCTTTCCAAGATATGGCAGCAAAGCAATTTCCTTTTTTTCAATACCTATATTGCATGTGCATTAAATGTAAAGTGATAATAGTTTGTTACTACTAGCGGAGGCAACATAAGCCAAGCCTACGTGCCTTGCACTGCTTGATCCAAGTCATATATTCAACTTTTAAATGGACACTTTTTGGGTTTAATGGTTTAGATGAAAAGGATAGGTGTACGCTTGGGATTAAGTGGAATTGATTGAGCGGTCTTGATTCTATCATTTTACTTATTAAAGGAGTCTTTAGCTTATTTTTCACCTTTTTTCACTTGCAAAATTCAGCAACACTTCCACAATAAAAAAGGTTGAGTTCTAGGGTGACTACATAGTTATTTCCAATGAATCAGTCCATTTTCATACTTTCCAGTTCCTTTTTTCCTACTTAAATAGCAGACTGATTTTTTCATCTTTTAGGTTTTCCAAAAACATAGAATGTGACACGAACCCGAGAACGGGATCAGCGTGGAAATCGCTGAATGAATTAGTTTGAAACGCCGTAAAAGCTCAAATTCAGGTTGTAGATGATAGAATCCTGACCCGAGCCTCACGAACCAAGAACCTAAGGTATATTAAACCCTAGACTCATTGATGTGCGGAAACAAGAATCATGATTTTGCGAAACCCACAAAGGGCGCCTAATCCTTTGATAAGTTCTAAGGGTTGAACGCTACAAATATAACAATATATTTGATAAGTTCGGTAGTTCATTCAAAAACCAAGGGAGAGAAAAATCTCACTAATTCATTATCAAAAGTCTTAGTTTTACAATGAAATAAATCTCTTATTTATACTAATGCTAGAAACCCTAATAAAACGTAATTAGGTCATAGAATATAGTCAAAGTTGAAAATAAAATAGAATCCTAGACTAACAAGGAAATCTCGCGAAAATAGGAAAATTTCGTCAACTTCTTCTTGGCATGTTTTTGTGTGATGATAAGTCCAAAAGTACCATTCACTCATGTATCCTTGTGTAGAATTTCGTGCCATTTCTGAAATGTACTCATGGGCGAAAATCCGACAACCGAGCTGAAAGTTATGCTCGTTTTCATCCACGCTGCTTATTTTCTTTCCAAATATCTTCCAAACCTTGAATCCAACTTGTTTCAGCTCCCGAGCCCTTCAGAAACTCAAACCTTGGCTTGTCAACTTCTTCAATCTGGACTCCAAAACTCGACCAAGTGATTGCCTATCCTGGATCATATCAGAATGGCCTCTTCTTTAAAACACAAAACCAAAAAGAGATCTTCCAAAGGGCCTCACAAAGCATTGATATGTGTTGAAGCGACTTGCAGCTCTAATCCTTACTGAGAGGATTATGGATGCGATGGGGGTCTTTACAGTGAGTAGATGATGCAAGAGGGCCCTATTGACTGTAGCAATAGGTGGGGGCCTCTTTATGGCCTACTAATATTAAGGAAAATGAACCAGATAGATTTAGGTAGCAATAGGTTAGGGCCTCTTTGTGGCCTATTAATATTAAGAAAACGATCTGGATAGATTTAGGACCAAGTTTAGGATCCTGATAACATTAAGTTAATAGTGTCAAACTCGGATGAGCAAGCCTGCTACCTTAAGTAAGGCTGCGTTGCAATAAGCGATGCCAAATTACGTGGGGGAGGGGGGGGGGGATGAAGCTACCTCTTCACCTTTTCTTTAGATACATACTTATGCATTATAACTTTGCCCTACCTAACTTCTACCAAATGCATAGAGGCAATTGACATGGGCCTTCCTTCTTTGGAAAAGGCCACTCTTTGCGAAGGTATGCCACCCCATGTCATTTAGACCCTATTCTAGCCACGAGCTTCTAGTTGGGGGGAGTGAGGATTGCAAAGGATGGTACTGTATGATCCATTGGGGTCCGCATTTACCTTTTCTCTAAGGCACCATCACTTCTATAAAAAATTGGAAATCTTCGTGGTTTTGGGTACCAGGTCACTAGAAGACTATGGAGGGTGATGCAGTTCTCGAGATAATTATTCTGACCTAGTACAATGAGTATAGTGAGTCATCCTTCAAAATGACTTCGTTTGTTGCTTATAATCATGAGGTTTTCCTAATTTGATTTTTTGTTCAACTGTAGTGGATAGGTTCGAGCTTGAACCAGAAGAGTGGGCTGTAGTTCGAAAGATTTACGAACTTTCCATCGAGCAAAGATCTTTTGCAAGGGTGATAACTAGGTGGGTCCTACTCGTCAATCATCTACTGATGGCCACCAAAGGTATAGCCTCTAATCTGTCCTTAGTTTTTGAAATTTCATGAACTGGACGTGAGTATTGTTGTCCATTATTGTGTAGATCAACATGAAATGAAGGACTATGTTAAGCTTGACATGTTTTTTCTAAGGCGATTGGGCGAGGCGAAGAAGAATAAAACCCTAAACACCAGCACCTATACCTGCAAACATCAGCGAGATGGATTGTCTCATCTATCAAAGCTAAATCCTCATCCTCAAGACAGAAAAGGGTAAAAAAGATGGAAACCTAGGAAGAGAGGCCCAAAGAAGAAAGATGACGGTAACGAAGAATATCGAACCTCCCACTTCTCCAAAGAGGCAAACGAGGATAGAAGAATCGCTAAAAAAACCTAAATTGACTAAGCATATTTCATCTATTCCAGTGGTCGAACTTGAGGACCAGGCTGACGAGGGGAGGGCCTTAAAAAAGGAAAAGGTCGAAGGGTGTGGCCAAGGGACCCTTGTTGGAGGAAAGGCTCAAAACTTCCTTGGGGTGAGGCCGGAAGAGTTGGCCCCTGAGATTCTAGAAATGCTTCCCACTAAGGTCCGGCAGCTATAAGAGTCCATCGCAAGTATTACACTGAGAAATATGCCTCTTATGTCAAGACCTGTGACTCGGTTGAGGCGGACCCCGCCCTACAGGTAAGGGTGGGCATGGGTTGGGTTGGGTCGATTTTTGCTTCAACCCAAACCCAACATGATCGGTTTGATTAAAATTTAATCCAATCCAACCCGCGTAAATGTTGAAACCCAACCCAACCCAACCCAATCAAGTATCGGTCGGGTTAGGTTGAGTTGATCAGTTTGGAACAAGTGGTTAACAAAAATTGAAGTCATCCAATTTTCTATTATATTAAATTCGGATAGACAAGATTAAATGGTAAGTAAATAAATAAATAAATAAATAATCTATTATCTTATTCAATCCTCATTAACCGAAGTTACAAAGAACAAAGTGCATTTAACATAACATGAAATTTTGTTACTACATTTATTATGGGAAGGATAATAAGCTCATCCTTTAAAATGCACCAAGGTAATTACAGTTACACTATCTACTCATACTTTTTAATCTCTTTTTACTTTTTAGACATTTTATTTCTTTACTTTCTTTTTTTTTTTAAAGTAGGCCGGTCGGGTTGGGCGGATTTATTTGGTTTTCATGAGTTAATCCAGAACATGACCCGACCCAACCCGCCTACTTAGCCAATCCACCCAACTCGTGTAAAAACAACAAAAAAACCGACCCAAACCGGTCGGGTTGGTTAGGTTTGAGCGGTTTTGACGGGTTCAGTCACATACCTCAGGCTTACTCACAAGGCTTCTTCCTGAATGCCCAAATGGTGATGAGGAGACTGCAAAGGCTGAACAGAGACTTCCGCCAAAAGCGGTTGATGCAAAGGATGAAGTGAAAGAGCTGAAAGCCGAGGCCTCTACTATTGATGAAGTCACTAAGGCCTTTAAGGTAAAGCTTGCTGAGGTGGAGTTGAGGTTGTGACTCCTTGCAACTGAAAATGAAGACTTGAAAAAGGAGGTCTACCTCCACAAAGCTAAAGTCAACGCTATAACGAATTGAGTAGAGAATTCTGACAACTTACAAACGATTGATTCGTCAGCCTTGGAGGTTGCGAACAAAGAGAACGGGGAGCTGAAGTTCCAAGTTGATGAATTTGTTGACCCCAAAAAATGGTCCAACAGTTTTAGGAGTTCAGAATATGGTTTGTTGTTTTTGCTTTGTTCTTTTAAGGGGGTCGGTCCGAGGCGACCCTTAATATTGGAGGGGAGAGTATTGTTGTAAAGTATCCAATTTT
>CAIGRF010062672.1:5311-32765 GCA_903798235.1 Fraxinus ornus
TGTTTGATAAGATAGGTTATCGAACACGAAATGTTATTAGAAGAAAAAAATAAAATTAATATCACCAATAATTTGTTTGTGGTGATCATTTGTGACCAAATATGTGTGTACTATGACTGATTGTGACCAATTTTGTGTTAATTGTGACCGATTGTGACTTGATCATATACGGTCACAATTAACACAAAATTGGTCACAATCAATCACAGTACACACATATTTGGTCATAAATGATCACCACAATCCACCACCAGTCATCACCACCATCACCTCAAATGCACCACCACTACTTCCTCCAACTTACACATGGAGACAGGGTCTGTATCTCTGTGTGGCCATGTATGTGCGGCACGGAGATACAACCAGTCACAATCGATCACAATTAACATAAAATTGGTCACAACCAGTCACCACAAACAAATCTGCACACACCAAAGACTAACAAGCGAGAAAACCCAAATCGTCGCTTCCACCTCCTCCTCCACAGTCAAATCACCATCACCGTCGCCTAAAATCATCATCGCCTTTACAAATCACCTTGTATAAATTCCCGTTCATGTCCTAATCACTATTATCTTTCATATCTGATCCAATAATCCAACCCGAATCATTGGATAAACACCCACCAACTCCGGTTGCAACCTTTTGACTCCTGCATAACCACCACCACCAACCATCACCGACTGCAACCTTCCTACTCCATCCAATAGAACTACCATCGCCGCAAGGGGAAGATGACGATCGAGAGATCGAGAGAGATCGAGAGAGAGAGAGAGAGATGATGATGGTCGGAAGTAGACAAGGGTTGGATGAAGATGACGACTGAACAAACCTCCACCTCCACCTCCTTCACACCACCACTTCTACAATTATCGTCTACCAAGCCATTTGCAACAACCGGACACATGATTTGCAGATTCAATGGAGAGAGAGAGAGAGAGAAAAAGACTATTATCTGTAAAGAGAAAAAGAAGATAGAGAGAGAGAGAGAGAGAGTGTGTGTGTGTGTGTGTGTGTGTGTATTCTGTAATGTGAAGAAGATATTTACGATATGTTGGGTGTTAGAAAGTGGGGGTAGGTGGTAGTGAGGTGTATATATGATTTTTAAATTAAAAAAAAATTATAACCTGATTTTTGAATAAAAATAATTGATTTTTGAAATTGATAATTCCAATGTAGGGTTTAAGGTAATTTTCTCTATAAACAATTTTGTGAAGATAAAATCTTGAGATTTCAATTTTAAGTTCGTGGCCCAATAAATTTCATTGAATAATGAACTATGAGTAAGCCCTTTTAAATTAGTGGAAATTACAAAAAATCAGTGATTTAAACTTTCTAATTCAAAACGCTGCTGGGAAACCAGCAGATTTTGCCCAGCAACGCAATCGCTGCTGGTTTCCTAGCAGCAAAATCGCTGCTGGGATTTCATTTTGCGCTGGCGTCAAGGGCGGATCTGAGGTTTTGAGAGGTGGTGGTGGATGTGGTTTTTGATGTTTTTTTTGTTCTCAATGGTGTAGGTGGATCTGGAGATTTTAGTGATGAGTTTTGGTGTATGTGGATCTGGAGATGTTAGTGATGGATTGGCGTTTGGGATGGTGGCCGTGCTTTGTTTGGTAGCTGTGGGTGGTGGCGGTGTTTTGTGTGGTGGTGGTGGCTGAAGTGTATGTGACCAAGTATTTGGTTATCTGTGACCTAAAAATTTGACAATATGTGACTGAAAAATAATCTGTGACCAACAAATTTGAAAATATGTGACCAATGAAATTAACCATTTTTTTATCTGTGACCGTAAAAAAATCTGTGACCAATTAATTTGGAAATCCGTGACTGTGTGACCTATAAATTTTGATCTGTGACCAACTAATTTTGAAATCTGTGACCAACGAATTAATTGTGACTTATAAAAATTTTGAACTGTGACCGTAAATTGTAAATCTGTGACCAGAATGATCACCGAAATAGCTGTCGGAATAATCGTCGGAATCGGAACAGTAGTCGGAACGATCGCCGGAGATGAGTGGTGGTCGAAATGGTCGCCAGAATAGTTCCCGGAGCGGTATGGATGGTGCATGTGGGATGAGTTAATTATATTATATTAGAATTAAATATTTAATAATAAATTGATTCAATAATTTATTATTTCATAAATAAAAAATAAAAAATAAAAACTTGAATTTTGAATTTTCAAACTATAAATCTGATTTTTGAATTGATATAAAGTATACACCTTATTTATGAATTTTTTCCTTTAAATTACCAAGAAATCAAACTTGGGCTTTCAAAATTCGTGGACATCTATATAATCTTAATTATATATAATATTCTTTTTTCTTTAATTAATTGGTATCTATCATTTTTTTTCCCTTTTAATCGTGATTTTGTTCTGAATCTTACCTTACTAATATTCATATCCTTTTTGTGCATTAAATCCTACCATTAATACGGAAATTTTTAAGTCGAGCAACTTTCTTTGCTGAGAATCTTAATATCTTTAGAATGAATCTAAAAGAATAGAGAGCATTTTACCGGGCAAATATCAAATTTCATAAAGAATATCGAATACTAGCATATGTGATCTTTGCTTCTTAATTGCAGATAACAAAACTCGACAAGGTTGACGACATACTTACGTGAAATACACCATTAGGATAAAAATTATAATTATTTTTTAATCGTTAATCAAAATTATATGTATATATATCAACGAATAGTTTTATATAAATATTCGTTAGATTCTTAACCGTTAAAGTCGTCTGTTTCACCAAGATTAACTACCAACAGTAATTAACTTGTGAAAACCACACTCATATTCCATATATGGATCTTTTAATTCTCTATACATAATAATGAAGATATCGAATTTTGGCTCTTTGTAATTTTCACTAAAAAAAACCTTTTAAAATCAAGAAAATGATAATATACGAAGAAACTTCATAGATTTTCTTGCCTAATTTTGAATTTATTATTATAATATTTTCTTTAATTTAATTTTTCCCAAGATTTTTACCCTATTCATATTGCATGTCCATTTTTAATCTTCATCTGCAATAAATCTTTCCATTTCTTAAGAGCTCTCCAATATGGAAATTGAATCCTTTCCATTCTTTCCTACTCAATTTTCCATTCATGCAACGTTCACCTTCACCATAAATAAGACTACTTGTTTTCTCCCAAAAGCATTAGCCTCAAGAACCAGCAAGATATATACACACACACACACAGATATAGAGAGAGATACAAGTAGAGTTTTCATGGATAAAGGCACTATTCGAATTCTCATGTTCCCATGGTTGGGGTATGGTCACATAACACCCTACCTAGAGTTGGCCAAGAAACTCACCACTAGAAATTTCATTATATACTTGTGCTCGACTCCGGCTAATCTCGGTTGCATCAAGCAAAAAATCAGCGAAAAGTTTATGCACTCGATACAATTAGTCTCACTCCATTTGCCAACCTCTCCAGGCCTTCCTCCTCACTTGCACACCACAAATGGCCTCCCGCTCGACCTCATGCCGACACTAAAAGTGGCCTTTGACATGGCCGAACCCGAGTTTGCCAATATTTTATCATCGATAAAGCCCGACTTGCTAATCTATGATTTTCTCCAGCCTTGGGCACCACTTGCTGCTTCTGTCCAAAACATCCCAGCAGTTGAGTTCATTACCAGCAGTTCTACAATGACTTCTTTCATGTTTCATTATTTCAAGAAGCCAGGTATCGAATTCCCCTTCCCGAAGATATATTTTCGTGAGTATGAGAGTAAGCTTTTGAATAAATTGCTAGCTTGTGCATCGGATCCACGAGAAAAAGATCGTGCTTCGGAGGGTGTTGCGAGGTCTTGCAAAATTGTTCTGATAAAGGGTTCTAGAAAAACTGAGGCCAAGTATATAGATTATGTAACCGAGTTGGTTGGCAAGAAGTTTGTACCAGTTGGTTCATTGGTTCAAAAACCGACCCTGGACGATGAGAATTCCGAGATCATAGAATGGCTTAACAAAAAGGAAAAGAAATCTACTGTTTTTGTTTCCTTTGGTAGTGAATATTTTCTTTCCAAAGAAGACACTGAAGAAATTGCTCATGGTTTAGAACAAAGCAACATTAACTTCATATGGGTTGTGAGGTTTCCTAAAGGCGTGGAACATAAACTCGAGGAGACATTGCCAAAAGGGTTTCTTGAAATTGTTAGTGGGAGAGGATTGGTCATCGAGGGATGGGCCCCGCAACTGAAAATTCTAGGACATGAAAATATTGGTGGATTTTTGAGTCACTGTGGGTGGAACTCAGTTTTGGAGAGTATGCATTTTGGCGTTCCCATTATTGCATTGCCTATGCATCTCGACCAACCTATCAATGCCAGATTTGTTGAAGATATTGGTGTTGGTGTGGAGGTGGTGAGGGACTCAAAGGGGCAGCTTCACAGAGAAAGATTAGCAGAAGTTATTAAGCAAGTTGTGGTGGAAAAAAGTGGAGAATTTGTGAGAGAAAAGGCCAACGAAATGAAAGTGAAAATAAGTGAAAAAGGAGATCAAGAAATTGATGAAATTGTGGCAGAGTTAGTAGAGGTTTGCAACAGCGGTCCTAGCAGTTAGTAGTTGAGTCAGTATTGGTGTTTATTATTATTTTCATTCTTATTTAAATGTTAGGAGTTTGATATAAGACTTTTTGTCTTGTTTTTGTGCTAACACTGAAAATTTAATGCAGTGTTACACTATCTAACTTTCAATTAGTTAAAAATTTGATTACAGTATAGTATTTTAAAACTTATTTTCATGTTGTTCGTGTGTTCCTCTCTATTTTGCTTTTTACTGGCACATCCTCTGTCAATGGATAATCTGGTTCAGCTAAACTTAACTGTTAGTTGAATATGGAAGTTCTTTCTTATCAAGAATATCACAGAAAATTAAATACTAGCAAAAGATTTATACGTATAACACGCATGACTGGCGAAAACAGTAAATTTCATTGCAGATTTCTGTAGCACAAAAAGAATATACTACAGTAACAAAACCAGGAAGTTAATACTCCATACATTCCCTTCCCATATATCACACCACAGAACATGACCATTCAAAAACAGGATTCACTTCAAAAGAGGCATTTAAAGTTAGGGAGGATTTACAATCAAAACAGTATATTTGTTTACAGTATAGAGAGGACCTTAAAACGGTGGATTAGATGAACTGGCTCTTGAGTTGATGGTCTCGAGTGCTTTTACAACCTCTGACATTGATGGTCGTTTTTCTGGTATCACAGCCGTACAACGTAGAGCAATCTCGAGAATTCCCAGCATTTCTTGTTGGGAGGAACTAGAAATCTTTGGGTCAAGAACTTTCAAGGCCCCATCAGTGATGTTAATCTTTCGTCTTACCGACTTCACAATGTCAAGAGACTCCCCCGATTCTTCTTCTTTTCGTTCTGCTTTCCGGCCTGTTATGAGCTCTAACAAGACGACGCCAAATCCATACGTGTCGTTTTTTTCTGTGGCTTTTTTAGTGTAACCATATTCTGCAGCAATGAAACCAATATCGAATGAGGGGTTGTTAATTCAAGACTGGAAAAGACAATTTTATATAGCCATTAGCAATAACTTCCCATTGTGTAAAGATAGTTAATAAAACAATACATTATGAATCAAGGACAAGTGATCAAAGAACATAATAGGTTTTTATAGATTATTCTCAATTTCAATTTCGTTCAATCACTAACATGGTTGCTTCTTTATTATAGCCTTATGCAAGAACAGAGGGTCGTAAAGTTCTGTAACACTTCAATACCTGGTGCTAAGTAACAAGAAAATGCACATTTTGATGCCATGGTTGACTGAAATACATTTTCTCCAACAATTCGGTCAAAAGGAATATCAGTGAGCTTTGGTTGAAGATCGGCATCTAAAAGAATATTTGTCGACTTCACATTTCTGTGAAGTAAATGTGGAAGATAATCCTTGTGAAGATAGGCCAGTGCTTGAGCAATACCAATGGCAATCTTTAATCTAACTGTCCACGGAAAATCGAAGCCTGTTTTGTCGATAAGATCCCCAAGGCTTCCATTTGGTAAATATTCGTATATCAAAAACATGGAATCGTCTGAATGACAGAAGCCAAGAATTTTAATAACATTCTTATGCCTGATCTTTGCTATAGATTTTATCTCAGTTTTCAAAGATTTCGAAGACTGGCTGAGAAAGTTCATTATCTTCTTCACGGCAACAAGTTCACCACTTGGTAAATTCACAATATAAACACTTCCAAAAACTCCACCACCTTCCCTAGCATTCTTTTCATCCATTGCCATAATCAAATCATGCTCAGTCACTTGAAGAGGATAAAAGAATACCAATCTCCAACTACCCAGTCGAGATTTTCGATTGTGAGAGCGACGCACAAGGTAAAATCCAAAAGCAACAATCACTAGCGCGAAAAATAAAGCTGTAGAAACTAAGGCATAGGTTACTTTAGTAAGACGGGATGTTTTGCTCGTTGGCTTGTCACTAGAACAAGGATTAGTCAAGCCGGCGCCGCACAACCCAGGATTCCCTTGCAAGAATGAAGCAGGGAGGCCAGATATCAAAGACAATGGAACTCGACCCACGAGCTGATTGAAATAAACATTGAAAAGAGCAAGTTTCAAGTTTTGAAGCTCTTCTGGAATTGAACAAGTGAGATTGTTATGGGAAAGATCAAGGTAAGTTAATACTGGAAGTTTAGCAAGAGATTCCGGTATCTCACCAACAAAACTGTTATCTGCCAGAGACAATGATACCAGTTTTCGACATTTTATCAGTTCTGGATCCTCCCTGAAAGGTAATTTTTGGGGAGATTTATTATACTCATTACAGGTGAATCACATAAATTTGGAGGAAGCTCACCATAATAACCATTCAAGGATGCAGAAAATCTATACAAGCTTCTAATCTTTCCAAGTCCCTGAGGAATTTTACCAATGAAGCTATTATTATCAATCTGAACTTGCTCCAATTGAGCTTCCCCAGATAACGAATCAGGTATTTCGCCAGTAAATCTGTTATTTTCAGCTCTAATGAGCTTAACTTTAGGCAATGACCATAGTGAAGAAGGAAAATTCCCACTGAACCCATTGTTCTGAACTTGAAACCTCTCGAGATTTATGCAGTCATTAATGGATTCATCAAGTATTGAACCATTCAAAAAATTTGAATGTAGACTAAGATTTATTAACCTTTAGCTTCACAAACTCCATTTGGAAATGACCCAGAAAGTTTATTTCTTGAAACATCAAAAGAAACCAAATTAGGGAGAAACAACTCAATCTTAGGTATTTCACCAATGAGATTGTTCTGAGAAAGGTCCAAAATCATTAAACTTTTCAAACCCACAAAGAAATCTGGCATTTCACCATAAAAACCAGAGCCCTGTAACAACAACTGTTCAAGCTTATTGAGTTTAACAATATCACCAGGAATTTCACTATTCAAGAAGGGATTGTCAGATAAATCAAGAACCAGAAATTCAGTAAAATTTCCAACTCCAAGAACAGGTGGGACACTACCTGAAAGAAAATTACTACCCAGTATGAGAAAATGTAGCTGCTTCAATGAACCAATGCTTTCTGGGATTTTTCCTTCAATAAAAAGTGTTTTGAGTGGAAAAGTCATAATAGGGATCAGCTCAGTCGAATCCGTGTCGTATTTTACATAATTTAGAGTTCAGACCATGTACATTTTCGGGAGGTCAGATTGGGTCGGACCACTATACCTCACAATTCTTTATCGTATTTAAGTTATATCTTAATAAATTTAAAAATAAGCATATGGCCGATGCAATGAGCAAAAATTTAGCGTGCTAATGTGTATGGCATGGCATTTACTTGGTTATTTAACACAATTTTTATAGTTTTCTCACTTTCTGCCTAAATTGGTACAACATTAATATCAATAGTGCCATTGTCTATTAGTCAACTATTGGACGACTTTACACAGCTATGTTGTCCTAAGGAAAATGGAGGCCTTTTACCTTGGTACAAACAATAATTTGTGAAAAAAGAGTCCTTTGAGACATTATTCAAAAGTATTAATCAGTTTAATAATTCTGGACAAAAATTTTGAACGATACTTAATACGAAACGGTCTCTAATATATACTCTATCTTGAGTACACATATTATAAATAACATGATGAAATTACATTAATAGTTTTCCTTCTTTTTCAACCACACATTCTCCATCAATCTACTATTTCAGAATACATTCTTCCAAAATACACCCTTAAAAAAATATTAATGATGTTTGGATAATTTAAGGCCATGTGACAGAATTTTTGAAAAACTGAAAATAACTGAAAAGTTAATATTAAACGTATTTTAATAATTTTTGGTTAGTCCTACCAATCTGACATTTAACCCCTTCAAAGTTTGTGTTCAAAGTTTCTAACCTTTTGGCTTGTAATGAATCGACAATATTATATTGAGATCTTGCAACTTCTGAAAAAGGTATATTTTGTTGTGAAAATATTTTATAAATTTGAATATCTAAGTCTACTAGTGACAATAGATGTCGACAATGGCCTCTCCCGTGCATAAGTTCTCAGCCCTCCTCTCGACTAACGCATAAATAGATTATTGGTGAAGTCAGATTCTGCTCTATCACTCACTAACCATGTTTTTTTTTTCTTTTCTTGTGAGATCTACAACACGAGAATGAGTTAATTTGCAAATATAATCTTGATTTCATCCGTCCCTTGGCAAAAGGCAAAAAAGACACAATTCATGCCAGCAACCCGAAATAATATAAGGAACTTCGACAGATAAAGTGACCAAAGCAGGCAGACAGACTCACGCTCAAAGGAGCCATTCAGAGAAACCAACTTATAAATAACATGATGAAATTATATCAATAGTTTTCCTTCTTTTTCAACAACACATTTTCTATCAATCTACTATTTCAGAATACATTCTTCCAAAATAATACACCCTTAAAAAAAATATTAATGATGTTTGGATAATTTAAGGCCCATGTGACAGAATTTTTGAAAAACGGAAAATAGCTGAAAAGTTAATATTAAACGTATTTTAATAATTTTTGGTTAGTCCTACCAATCTGACATTTAACCCCTTCAAAGTTTGTGTTCAAAGTTTCTAACCTTTTGGCTTGTAATGAATCCACAATATTATATTGACATCTTGCAACTTCTGAAAAAGGTGTATTTTGTTGTGAAAAGATTTTATAAATTTGAATATCTAAGCCTACTAGTGACAATAGATGTCGACGGTGGCCTCTCGCGTGCATAAGTTCTCATCCCTCCTCTCGACTAACGCATAAATAGATTATTGGTGAAGTCAGATTCTGCTCTATCACTCACTAACCATGTTTTTTTTTCTTTTCTTGTGAGACCTACAACACGAGAATGAGTTAAATTGCAAATATAATCTTGATTTCATCCGTCCCTTGGCCTTAAAAAGGCCAAAAAGACACCAATTCATGCCAGCAACCTGAAATAATATAAGGAACTTCGACAGATAAAGTGACCAAAGCAGGCAGACAGTCACGCACAAAGGAGCCATTCAGAGAAACCAAACATGGAAATGAAGCGAGATTTAGAGAAGTTTCCAAGGGCAGACAGTATCCAATCAATGCAATCTGTGGAACCGAAGGAAACAGGAATTAGAGAAGTTCCCAAGGAAGATTAAGTACTAAGACGACGTGGTTCGTTCTCTTTTTAGAGGAACAAAAATGACTGCCAAACAAGGGAGACATGACTTATAGCAAACACAAAATATCACACATAGATAAGTATTCTTTCCACTCCTTAGCCTGGAAGGGCAACATAATAAGCATACAAAAAAAAGAAACCCGAAAGCGCAGAGACACACACAATGGTAGCAGCAGGTACAAATTCAGAGCACAAGACACGTGGAAAAGTGAAGAAAGAAGTTCAACTAGAAAAAAGAATACCAAAAAACTGCACAGTGTGTTACCACGAGAACAGTGAGTGACCAATTTATTAACTATATTTTTTCAGGTTCCTTATTTCTTCATTTTGTTCTGTAACGGTAGGAGTAGATACAACTAGGCAAGACAACCAAGGACAAAATAGCTTTATGATAATCTGTGTAGTATCTGTTTATGCATACCAGACGGTATCCGATTAATGCAATCTGCGGAAGAAAGGAAACAGGAATTAAAGAAGATTTAAAGAAAGATACAAGTACTGGGAAGAGGTAGTTCGATTCTCCTTTTAAATGAAGAAAATAGATTGCCAAACAATGAACACAATCTTTAAAATCTTAATTTCGAAAAGCATGCCTTAAGTTATATCATGATGATATGAGTTGAACATGTATGAATATGAGAATGAAAATGCACAACAAACCAGAAGGAAAAGTTAATAATTTTCACATCAATATCCTTCAAGCAAGCACGATAACTACAACGGAAGCAAACCAAAGCAACCCTAGCCAACCGACAACGCTCGAAAGTTTATAGAATGTAAAGATGCCACCTCCTCTTGTCTTAGAGTATCAACGTCACGGCAGGAAACCTAATAAAGTGTCCAACTTATATGAAGACATGCAGATATAGAAAGTGAAAGCATTGTGCTTCAGTTAATAGAATTTGTGACCATGAATTCTAGATTTTATCGAGCTTTTCTGCTTTGACGACAGGATTTGCTTTGGCTATAGCATCTTGAGCAGCAGTCCGGTAATCAAATGGACAGCTGTGTTTGTCGGTGTAACGATGAACTGAACAAAAGAGATTTCCACACCTGCAACTGAAACCTGTTAAACCCACACGCTTACGGCAAGCAGTGCATCTGTGTGGGCCCTCTTTTCCCTTCACTTCTGAACTCTGGCCTGACAACAAATCGAAAGATGTTTGTGTAGGAAGAACTTTTAACTCAGCTGCTCCAACTTGCATATCCACCACACCAACATCAGTAGACTCTTTCTCGTTGCTCATTGAGCTACCATTGACTATATTCTCGATCGATGAAGCGGCAAGTTTGGTCTGTTGCTGCTTCAAGACCATGTCCTTGTGGCACTTGGAACACATATTCATAGTGGCTGCACTACCAAAGAAGCCACAGTTGTTGATGCAAAGAATGGGGCCTTCAGGAGTTTGACAGCCTGTCTCTTTAGAAGACTCCATTAGCGCAAATATGCTGCCATTTGCCAGGATACGGATCAACACGTACACGTGAAAGGCACTCAGGTACAAAACAATTAAAGAGTACGGACAATTAAGCTGATAAACATTAATGCATAACCAACAACAGAAAAAGTAAGAAACCACACAACTTCTGATATCCCATTGTATACTTGATATAGTGAGTAAATCTTGACTAACTGAATTCCATTTGATTATAGATGTAAGCGGTAAAACAGAGGTTTTTGCAGACAATTAAACTACTCTTTGAAATTTATTTCAGTATAACGTGAAGATCTATTTTTCAAGTTTACATCTGTTAACACAGACTAGAACTAAAGATTTCCTTAGAAGTGAAATTAGGGGCAAAGGGCATTAGGCAAGCATTCATAATCTTCTTAGTGAAAAAAGATTGTTCTTGTTGATCAGCACAGTTGATCAACAAGAATAACAGAATTAACACTATCTGGAGAGAAAGAAAACTCGAAAACTACAGAATTAACACTGTCCGATCATCCACAAGTCACTATTGAGTGTAAAAAACAATATCAACAAGTTCAAAATGTAGTATAATTTAATTGTTCAAAATTCGCAAATAACTGCACAAACCTAAAAGCTCATTCTCGTTACCAAATTCAACAAAATCTCGTCCTTGTGTTCAACAAGAAAAAAAAAACCTATATTTACGCCTTTGTAACAGACCCTTTTTTTCCAAAAACCAAATAGCTTTCGCCATGTGAGTAAAATTAACCCCTTGACCATACATATATTTCATCAAATATTGGTTAAAACTTGAAACTTCACGCAAATATTTATACAGATACGAAAACAAATTGAACCCTAATTGAAATAGACTAGAAACCAATGAAAACTCACCTGTAAATCGAGAAATCAAGAACTAGTGGCTGATCTTGACTCGAAAAAATCGAGCCAGACTTTAGAACATTTCTGAAACACGAGAAAGTAAGAAAAATGACAAAATATTCAATTTTTAACACAAAATTAAATTAAGAATATATAGATCATAAAATCGGAGCAAAAGTATATGCACAATAACTGAAGATTAACAGTGAATAATACCTTAACTCGAGAAATAATGGGAACAACTTCAAAGGTGAAGGGAGCTAAAGAGTGTAAAGGTTTTTTTCACACAATTTTGTGAATTTATAAGAATAATAATTACTGGGTCAAGTCAGGTGTATTGAAAAGCCCTTGCCAAACTTTGTTATTACCATTTTGCCGCAGCTTCTTTTCTTTCTTTTTTTAATCCATTTTGTTCAAAATCAGATTTTTAGTGGATTTTAATAAAATATTTGATTAAAATTTGATGAAAGATATAAATTTTATAAACTATATGATTAAAATTAAATTTTAAAAAATGAGGCCAAACGATAACTTATATAATGTTTTTGCTATCTTAAAATGACCTCTTGATAGGATGTTTGAAGAACAATATTAACATTTTTACTCCAATCATTTGTTAGATTGATGGTAGAGAATCGTCATGAACCATGATCAAGCACGTAATGATCATGGTTAAGTAATATTTGATAATCAAAGTGACCTCACTTAGAGCTTGTTTGGTTTAGATTTTTTGGAGAAAGAATTGATTTTAAATAGTGATATGATGGGAAATGTGTGGTTGAAAGAGAAGAAAAAAGTATTGATTTGATGTAAAATATTATTTTATTGAAGAATGTGTGGTTGAAAAATGAGAATTGATTTACTGTAGAATTGTAAAATCCAAACCAAACAGGCTCTTAGTATTTCGAGATCGATGAATTGTGCGTACATTTAATTCCTTTAATTATTTTTTTATGGATGGTTTTACCTTTGTGTTTGGAAAAATAAAAATCCCATTTTATTTGATTTAACGGTGCATTCTAATGGGGAAGTGGATGGGAGGACGTTTTGCGCAAGAAAAGGTAAATGTAGGGAAGTTATGGGACAAAAAATCAAAGATATGAACGTTTTCCACAAAAACCTTCAAAGATAGGGACGTTTTGCGTCAATTACCTTCTTTTTTTTTTTTTTTTCCTTTTTCTTTAACTTCTGGACTTTTTATTTTAAGCTTTTTTATTTTGCCTTTTCCTTTTTCGTACACGTCCTGTTTCGGGGACTCTCTCCCCGAATTCGGAATTCCCATTGACAAATGACAAGGGAAATTCTCGCTCCGTGCGGAGCCAGCCAACCCATTTTGGGTAGGTTACGTGTCCTTCGCAAAATATCCGATGGCGGGAACACGCTAAAGATACGTGCGATATGGCGGGAAAGAATCTCCGCAATTCAAGCATTAATACCCCTTTCGATACGCTATTGTTCTCTCCCTCCACGCACTGATATAGAGTTTCTAGAATGGGGAAGACGAAGAAACCTCGGGCTTCGGAGGAAAATTTAGAGGTAGAAGATGAAGAAATTGAAGAAAATCAGGAGAGTTTATCTGGATCCTCTTCTTCTTCTTCAAGCCACAAGAGCTTATACGATGTATAATTCATTCTTTTCTTTCTAATTTTTAACTAATTTTAGTTTTCCGTTTTTTGTCGTTAATTCACTCTTTCCCCAAATCTGTAGTTATGATTAAAAGAATTGACAAGAGAGGGGTTAATATATGAAATCACTGTAAAATTTACATAGAACATGAGGTAGTTGTAGATTTAAATTAAAAATAGCTGATCTGATTGCAAAATTATTTATTTTATTAGACCTTAGGTAGATTTTACTTGGATTGTTTGAAGTGACTTAAAAAGATTTGAAGTTTAGTGAAATATAAAAATGAAATTCATGCTATGCAATAAGGTTGCAGACAAAGAGTGATTTTTTAGGCTTTTAGCTGTATAGGTTCAATTTTAGAAGGAGAGACTCAAAGCAGTGCATACAACTAGAGCGTGTTGGATGTAGTGGAGAAGTGCTATAGAGAACAGACCCTATGTGATAGGAAGAACCCTATAGATTATGTATTTTGACTTTCACTCTAGAGAGAAAATCGACTACTGTCTGCTTTATTACAATACTCGGAGGGAGAACTTTCTCAACTTTGAGGCGGTGAGTGTCGAATCATTACTATGAACAATTGTGCTGGTTCATAAAAGAGGTAAGTGTGCTTTATTGCCGGCTTAACCTACATGATGTTTCTATTTTGATGCATTAGCTGTTGTTCAATCTGGCTCAGTATATGGGGGAACTGGTGGATATATTATATAGCCTAATTCAATATTGTGGTGCTTTAAATTTTCTGGAGTTGGGCTGGAACTTTTTGTCCATTGGAAACTTTTTTGTTTGTCATATGTATATTTATACCTATTGGTTTCTTCAAACATTGACTCACGTAGTAATTACTTGCTCGTACCATTTAGATTCTTGGGGTGGAAAAAACAGCAAACCAGCAGGAAATAAAGAAAGCTTACTACAAGTTGGCTTTGCGCCTACACCCTGATAAAAATCCCAATGATGAGGTAAATTATACAGTTTCAAGTATGTTGAATTATTATCTACTAGAAGACAGCTCTTTTCTTTAGAAAAAAATAACCGTTCAAGTTTCTATATGTAGGAGGCCAAGGAAAAATTCCAGCAGCTGCAAAAAGTGATATCCATTCTTGGTGACGACGAGAAACGAGCAGTCTATGATCAGACTGGTTGTGTTGATGATGCTGTAAGTCATGCAGCAGACCTGCTATTTCTGTTATTATTTGTTTAACTAATGAGTAACCTATTAAGGAACTGAATTAGGCTGAATATAATGGATTTTTTGAATGGAAAATGATTTTTTTTTTTAGAGAATGTGTGGTTGAAATGATTTTGGGGAAAGATAATTTTCAAAAAATATCCAAAACAAGCTTTTATTGTGCTATCTCACACGAGAAATTTAGGAAAAAAAAAAAAAAAAAAAAGGAAATTAATTATTTTGTCAAATGCTTAAAATATTTGATTTAACGAGGTTCAAATCTGGAGATTCAATTTAAATATCATTGGCTTAATACTAAACACTAGAACCTTTATGAAATCAAGCTCAGATAATTAAAAGGAGCGAATATATTGAAAACTTGCACTCATTAATCTTTTTAAGTGTGTATCATGTGCATTAACCTCAGTAATCTGTTATTTGTTGAATTGTGAACTCAATCTTATGGTTTTGTAACAAAATATTTGCAAGTAATGTAATCTAACAGAATGATGTCTTGTGCAGTCATTCACCAAGAATCCAATGCCCTTGTTTGAGCCTCATTTTTCTTCATATTTATTTTCAACCGCACATTCTCTAAATAAACTAATTTTACACGTAAAATTTAAAAACTCTCCTTATTTTTTAACCACATATTCTCCAAAAAATTACTATTACATAATCTATTTCTCCCAAAAAATGGGGCTCAAAAAAGATGAATATAAACTTTTTAGACACGTGATGGATTTGCTGTTTACTTATTGAGCTATAAAACCGATGTGAGAATATAATAATATCTTGTGTTTACTTATTATTCTGAGAGGAATTGAAGCTCCCCAGTTTTTATCATCTACTCTGAACATACCTAACTTCAGCAGGGTCCTTTTTTTTTTTTAGGTTGATTATGTCTGTGTTGGGCATCAATCTTAAGTAAACAAATCCAAGCTGACATCTATTAGTAATTGGATTCAGTTCAATGCTATACAAATCCTATAAAATGAAGGCCACCTTGACTTAACAAAATATATTGTACAACACTTATCCTTAGTTCTTAAGAAAAAGGCACGTGTGTCTTTCTTTGCTGGTTAACAGGACCTAGCAGGAGATGTCATCCAGAATTTGCAGGCATTTTTCCGAGCAATGTACAAGAAGGTTAATATCTTGTGATTTTGATTTTCAAGTTGATATTCTATATCCGTCAAATGAACAACATCCATACCTATTACAGATCACTGAAGCTGATGTTGAAGAGTTTGAAGCAAACTATAGAGGCTCTGATTTGGAGAAAAAAGATTTGATTGAAATGTACAAGAAGTACAAGGGTAACATGGGCAGGTACATATCGAGATTCGGGTGTTTTTATCATTAATCTCAAGATTACTGGTTGATAACTTGCATTCCTTTTTCAGGCTTTTCTGCTGCATGCTTTGCTCAGATCCTAAGTTAGATTCACATCGATTCAAGGGTATTATTGACGAGGCTATTGCTGCAGGTGAGATATCTAATATTTTCAATTAGATGAATTGTAGTCAAAATAATTCACTGCAGATGTTGCAAATCAATTATAAATGTTTTGATTGGACTTGAAAATAGATGAACGGTTATATCAATGATGATACCATACGTTTTGAAATAATGATTTTATCTGGTTACTCTCAATACCAATTCACCTTTGAGTTTGTTTGGGATGAAGCCCTCTTCCCTTTTTTACGTGAGCGATAACAAACATAACAAAAACCGAAAACTAGTAAAGTGAACACAGATTTACAGTGGTTCATTCTCAGGGTGAGTTACATCCATTTACCGCAATGGGTTTTCCTAAATAGTCCTATCTGCAGCTGGATATTAGGACAACCTAATACATATATGGAAATGGAATAGTCCTATTAGAGTTTATCCTTTCTTTTCTTTTTTCCCTCTCGTGCTTAAATAACTCACTCGTTCTCTAATGCGTCAATCACTCTCTCATACGTGTATTTGCAGGAGAGCTCAAGTCAACCAAATCATATGAAAAATGGGCTAAACTGGTGTCGGAAACAAAACCACCTACAAGTCCATTGAGACAGAGAAAGAAGTATGTCTTGATTCAGGGGTCTGATATAGTTTCAGGAATTTTCTATATTTATTTTGGTGTGACAACTTGATTACTACCATGCGTGAAACTGTAACCTTTTCAGGTCAAAGGAAAATTCAGAGGATTTATATGCTATAATCGCAAATCGACAAAATGAGAGGAAAGGCAAGATTGATTCAATGTTCTCATCTCTTGTTCAAAAATACGGAGGAGGCGATGTAGTCCGTGAACCTAGTGAAGAAGAATTTGAAGCTGCTCAAAAAAAGCTTGAAAGTCGGAAAAAATCATCCAAACGTAAGTAGCTTGGCATTTTAAATGTACAGCCGGTGTTCGAATTTGTGTGTTATTTAAATAAAATTGTTGCAAAAATGCCCAAGATTGGCATGTTATTATTGAATGTTGAGTGCTTGTTTTAGTATTTATATGAAGAAGGAAAAAGGAATTTAAGTTGGGGAAAAGAGGTTGCTTCCAGTTGAGAGAGGTGAAGAATGTACCTTTGGAATGGCTGCTGGTTGGTTCTTATTATTATTCATTGTATCGTCTACATAAGAGTCGTGTATCAGCTAATTTGTCAATACATAAACGAAGTGATGAATTATACAACAAAGTTTTAGTTAGTAAAAAAGTGATCAAAATTTTAATCGTTCTCGTGATAGATATTTAATTGTCTAGAAAGAAGGATAATGTGATAAAATTCATTCAATTATTTACTGTCATTTATTTGCAGACAAAAACAAAAACCATTTTTTCTTGTTTAGGGGTAGACCAAGCAAACTGACATTTCACCTCAACGTTTTGAATTTTGATGCGAGACAAAACTCTCAAGCTTAACCATATTGGACAGGAACAAGTTTATGGATTATGCAATTTGTACATTTCAATGTCACATTATTGTTGACATTTGCCTTGTAAAAAAAAATTTATTTTTTTAAAATTGCCAAATGATACTTTACCACGTGTCAAAGTTTAAAATGATTGTAAATTTATATACGATCATTAGATTGATATTATGTGGTGAGCCTGGCTGAGCTTAACAAATTTTTACAAATTAGAAGCCAGTTTATTTAATTTAAATTTTATTTTCAATAGAATAATGGTTTTAAGCCAATGGCATTAAGTACTAATTTACGTGATAAAAGTGTTATTTATCAAATGTATTACAATTTTATGGGACAATGCGACAGTTCTACACATGAACTTGATATCGAAATTAAATAGCATTCTATTACATGTGGGAATCACAACCATACAAATTTTATAGAATGAGTGGCTATTAGATTTGAAAGTTTTTTATTATTATTATTATTATATCACGTGATCTATGCTAATGTCGAAAAGACATTGATTTATTTAAATTTTCTATAATTGAAAATCAACAAACTTCTCACGATAAATTTATTTTTCTCTGATTATTATAATATAATAACAATAAAGCTTCAAGAAAACAACTTGAATACTAGCAAAAGTTGAGGCATTTCATAGCTATCAAAAAGGGACTCAACTCCAAATATTATGCCTTGAAAAGTTCGCAAGACCAAACTTTCAAGAGTATTCAATTTTGGCAGCCACAACTAATAATGCTTATTGCTTAGTTATAAAATACCTTTAATTACTCTCTTGATACCCAATAATGGCTGCAAGAAAATTATCCCAGGGATCCTAGTTTAATAGAATTAGAGATGATCTGTGTTTTCATTCTTTAATAAGTTTAAGAGCTTTGAATATATAATCATATGATGATACAAACATTTCATAACAAGGAACATCAATAAAAAATAGAAAAAGTTTTAGAATTTTTTTTTTTTGTGGACGTAACACTCGCAACCGCTACCTGCCAGCGGAGCCCCCGACCATGTGCATAGTCCGCAAACCACACAGGAGAGGTAAGCCACTCTAGGTAAGCCATGTGCGACGGACTTGATCGAGAAAGTGTTTGCAGAGAATTTGAACTCGTGACTTTCGGTCTCAGAGTTCACCTGCTCCACCAATTTGACCACTCTCGAAGGGGACAAATAAAAAAAAAAAAAATAAAGTCTTAGAATCTTGCATTTTGCTCTACAATTCCGAGTCAAAATTGTATTGAATAAAAATATGTAAAATAAAGTAGGTGCAAAACTATATGAACAGATATAACATTCTTATACTTCACTTTATGAATCATGACTCTAAATTAACATATTAGTATTCCAATCACTCTTGCAAACTAATAATCTCTGTTTCCAATAAATTGGGATATCGATTCATCAGCATGTACTTCTTGGGAACTTACCAATCTAAATGCAAGTGCTAAAATGTTTTGGCAAATAGATAGAAGGAAGAATAATATGAAACCAAAATTACATTTCTCGCAATTTAATAAAGAAAAACATTGCAGGTCTCAAAATACAAAACCATTAAATAACTTTAGCAAAACATACTGAAACTACCATACAAATGTAATCAAGGTTTGTGAGTAATGGAGCTAAATTATAATTCAAAGGATGAAAAACACACTCTAACGCCGATGATATATAGTCTGCCACGCCACTGCGCCATTCCTTGATTGACAATTTGAAACCGAGAATTGGGCCCTTGAATCTACTGTTCTGTATCTTTGTGCTTCTTTTTCTTCTTCTCGCTTTTATTTGCTTCATGATCATTTCCAGCAACAGCAGAGTCGCCATTCTCTGCGTCCTTTTGCTTCTTCTTTTTCTTCTTTTTCTCAGATTTCTCCTCGTCTGATGGCCCGACATCTTCCTTCAGTTTTTCCTTCTTCTTATCCTTCTTTGATTTTTCACCATCAGAAGCTGCAGCTTTGTCGACACCCTCTTTCTTCTTTTTCTTTTTCTTCTCTTTCTTCTCAACTTCCACTTCCACAGTCTCATCCTCTACTTCTGAGGAGACCTTTGTTTTCTTGACAACAGCATCTGGTGCAGGGCTACCATCAACCTCATCTAGCTTGCGCTTCTGCCCCTCATCTCCATCAATTTGTTTATGTTTCTTCTTCTTCTTCTTCTCAACCTCAATGACAGCACCATCCACTTTCACTCCATCAGTAGCCGGCTGTGGCTCTGCAGCTGCTGCAAGGCCAGCAACCATAGAGTCGTCTCCAGGAGGCAAAACCACGTTCCTCAACCACTCGGCTGGGGTATTTTCAATCGGTTTCCCACGTTTATCCAACTTCCCTTCTGCAATCAACTTCTTTTTCATCGATGCCTTTGGCCCCAATCCCCACTTCCTAGGGTATGTATCCCTATCCATCACCACCCTCTTAATCCTGGCAACCACTCCATGATCGCAAGTGGCCATCACTGCAGTTGTCATCTCCGCAATCCCCAACGCAATTGCCTCTCCTTTAGTTGTCATTAACACCACTTCCCCTCCAACATCGATATCATTCTCAAACCTCAGCAACCCCGGGATCATCAACTTCGCGCCATAACAAATGGCATTCACCGAAGTATCCTTCACCACTAGCCTTTTATAACTAGTCAAAAGAACCTCCAATGGCATAATCACCCTCCTCAAATAACTCTCATCCCTATAATTATCATAAATCCACTGAGCATCCATCACATCGTGCATTGTTACCATATTATCCTTCTCCCCCATTATACCCGACCTCACTCTCCTCAGCTCCTGCATATGCCCCCCCACACCCAACAAAAGCCCCAAATGCACACACAGAGTTCTCACATACGTCCCCGCCTCACACGATATCCAAAACACCACCAGATGCCTATCTGCGTCATACTCGAGCAGCTTACTCTCATAAATAGTCCTAATCCTAAGCTGCCTTTTCACAGCAGAAATCAAAGGAGGCCTCTGGAAAACCGCCCCTGTCAGTGTCTCCAGTGCCCGAGCCACTTTCGCCACCTCAGGCACCTTTGAATGCAACCTAGCAATACACACATACTCCTTCCCAGCACCCTGCTGGGATTTAACCAAACGTGTAGCCCTATCTATACATACAATCAAATTCCCAGTAACCTTCGGATCAAGAGTTCCCGAATGCCCCGTTTTCTCAACCCGCAAAATACGCTTAATCCATGCCACAACTTCATGGGACGACGGATTAGCGGGTTTATCCAAATTCATCACCCCATACTTAATATATTCAGGTAAAGGGCGTTTCAAAGGGGAGTAACCGGAGGGAATAGGAGTATAGTGTCCAGTGCGTACATTTAACTTGTCGTAGTTCTTCAAAAGTATTGGCCACTGAGAAGTATCAATAGAGGGAGTATAGCTTTGTGGCTTGATCAAGTAATCAATGGCAGCATCCTTTTCGTTGGTATTCTGCGTCGTGTCAGTGAATTTTTCAAGTGGGTCGGATTCTTTACTTTTGCTTTTCTTCTTCTTTTTCTCAGAGTGAGAAAGTTGAACATCAGCCATGGCGGTGAGGAAAAAATTGAACTTTTACTAATCAGAGGGTAGGGTTTTTTGTGTAATGGAGGAAGGAGGAGAAATTAGGGTTTATTTGGGGGTTGGGAGTTAGGGTTAGGGTTTTGGCTGTGGCTGATGATAGTGTTAGGCTAAAGACGGGGAGGCCCATAAGTTTTCACTTGTGGCCCATTAGTTGTATTTACACCCGACTCCAGTAATGAATCAAAAAAGTGAATAGGTTGTAACTTATAAGTTGTAGAGAAAAGCCTAAATGTACACGCCCCTCAGATGTGAGGGCCGGGTAAACGCCCGGGTACCTATAGCAAAGCTCTAAGTTGTATATACCCAACTTGAAAATTGAACCAGGAAAAATGCTCAAAGATAAGAGTAGATGAGGAAAGCAAAGGTCACTACACATCTTGATACGGTCCACTCGAGGAATATCTTTGAAATGTACATTCTAAGTCGTCGAGAATACCTACCCTTAAGCTCATGAATATCTTTGTAATGTACATTCTAAATCATCGACGATTCGAAAATACCCACCCGTTAGCTCTCACGAGCAAAAACGTTCAAAGTGTAAGTCCCAAAATTATAGAACATAAATTTGTGCACGATCCTATGCAAATAAAGTTAAAAGGAATAGTAAGCCTGGTTCATATAGATTGTGGTCAACGACATTTCCCAATACTTCCGAGTATACATTGATAAATTTATTGCTGTATCAAATTCAAATTATAATGCCTGCTCGATATGGCATTTACCTTTTGCAAACAAAGCACATGTTCCTTGAACTTGGCATTCTCAAAGTACTTATTAAAAGGTAGTATCAATGTCTTAATTAGCAAGAAATAAGAAAAGTTAATGAAAATATTGACTCTTAAATATGTAACGCCATCTAAGCTTCAAATCAATTGCTATTTGAGTTAAACTTACTTCGAAAAAATCGAGATATTCCAAATTGTTTGTTGACGTTGGGTAAAATTAGGAATAAACTATAAAATTATTTGTGCATTTAACTTTGAACATATAAGATGGGAATAATTGGTGAACTATACCATAGTGCAACTTGTGGTTCTTAAAACTCAAACAAGTGAAAATTACAGCCAATAAACATGCAATGCTTAGTTAATCTATATTTATTTACCTCCAAAAAAGTCACACAAAGTAGATAAAATTGAGGACATTAAGAGCTTCACAACTAATTTGAAGAGTTGCTACAAGTTGCAATTACACCCAACTGAAAACCATCTCAAGTAATTGCTGGAAAAGGTTAATTCATTGTACACCCCCCGATAATTTTACCATAGTAGAGAGAAGGAATGTGAAATTATCACTAGTGGACGCCGACACTTCAAAGGATATGCCAAATCAGGGAAGTGATCACCTCCTCACTGGTGGCACAACACCCCTGCCAGGTGCAGCACCACGACCGGCAGCCTGAGCCTGCCAATTAAGATATTTGAGTCAGGTAAAATATATTGACAGTGAAAAACCTGGCCGTGTGAATCTACCTGTCACATAACTACTAGGCATATGGGAAACAAATAGTAAAAGATGCTCAAGCTAAAAGAAAAGTTTAGCTATAGCACCCAATGACCAGACCATGTTTGGACAATAGTAATCAGATTGCCAAAAGGGACGGAGAGAGAGGATGCTGGGTAACTTACTCTAGCTCGCATAGCAACAGCACGTCCCCGTCCAACTCCAAGTGCAGAACCCTTGCCCTTCAAAGGGTGCAAGTCAAAAAATCAGCAAGGATGTACATAGCGAAAGCAAATAAGAAGAAAAGGCGCTGGCAGAATAAAATGGTACCTTGATTCTAGCTTCCAAACGCTTGAACATTGGAGCATTCTTGAGCATGTCTGGTATTACCATGAATCTGGTAAAAATTCAGTATTAGTAAAGATATAAAAATTGATGCAAGACAACCATTTCTAACAGTAATTTAAGAGGTACCTGACTTTGCTGCCGCGAATGAAAACATGCTCGAGTTGTGAGACCTTCCCATCCTGTAAAAATTGACCAAAATTAGCAATCAGAGAAAGTTGGAAATATAATCTAAAGAAATTTCTTCTTGGTATCAAGAAACACGAGACCAGACAAATAAAAGTATAAAACTCTTACCACTAAGAACTTTATATTTTTTCAATATTTTGCACCAACAATAACTTTGTTATTTTTTAGTAGTTCAACTACCTAGTACACCATTCTTTTTCATTTTTTCTAATATGAATACTTAGCCCTTGTTTGAGCCCCATATTATCAAAAATTCGTTTTTCAAAAATCATTTTCAACCACACATTCTCCAATAAAATAATTTTATACGTAAACCGAAAACTTTTTCTTATTTTTTAACCACACATTCTCCAAAAAAAAACAAAAAAAAACACTATTCCCAAATACATTTTAACAAGGGCATATTTAGTTTTATGAATTCTTAAAAACACCAAGTCATTGCAATTCGTTTAAACAGATACTGACCAGCTGATTTGTTGCTGAATTTGTATTGTTATCTGTAATCATAGTCATATTTAACAGATTTGTATTTGTAATCTTTTGTGTATTTATTATATATTTGTACAGAACGGAACAAATAAAAGGATTACAAATAGAATGTGAGCTTTCGAGAGGCTCACTCTCTCCCCCAAACTACTCACAAATTTCTGGATGATCCCTACAGAAATGCCCCTCCTCTATTTAGTATTTATAATGTTAGTGCTAAGCCTAAATTCCCCAAGTACGCCTCATCCTTTTTAACTATAACCAAATGGAAGCCTATCATCTTTATTTTATCTAATTTGAATAATTACTCAGTTCTAAAAATACTTAAAGAAACACCAAGTCATTGCAATTCATGTATACAGCATACACAATACACTTGAAAAAGATCAACGCAAACATGATAAACTTGAAAAAGACAATAAAAAATTACAAAAGGTGCAAAACTAGAGTGAAAAGAAAAAATGATTGAGCTAAACATGGAAAAAGATAACTAAACACACAAAATAAACAAACATATTTGTAAGAACTTAAGCAGCCTTCACTTTCAAGAACCCAATGCATCACAATAACTAAATCTCCTATTTGTGTTGAAAAGAAATCCCTGAGATTGTTTAAATCATAAGAACACTACTACATGGAAAGGAAAGTGAGGACATGCAAGGACGAAAAAAATTATACACCATTCTTCAAAATTAGATTGGAATTTTCAACCATGATAATAAAGAAAACATTTTTGTTCACCTATGCAATCTTTTCCAACTTCTACTGAAGTTAGATTTTACTACATAAACACCAGAAATTGAAAATAAGAGAAAATCCCATTATTGAATATAAGAAGCAAAAAAAAATCTCTAGACTTCATTATTATCAAAACAAATTAGAATTTTTCAGTACCAAAAAAGGTGTTTCCCTTCCACTGGCAGGATTTAAGAGAGATAAGAAAATCTAAAATAAGTCCAATAGTTATTCAAAGTTCAGAGACTTTTAACGTGTTGAGCATGAGAAAAGAAATACAGAAATTATAATATTTCAGAACCATTTACATTTATTAACCACTACTATATTTTACCGTATAAGACCGACCTCGTTCATAAGAACAAATAAACAATATAAATTATTGAACAAAGAAAACAAATCATTCACTTACGAATCTTATTCTGCACTCCATTATTAAGATGTACTCGGGGTTTATCAAATAATTAAAATCGGAAACATTTATATAGCCCCAGTTTGAGCCAATTTAGCGTAGAATGAGAATGAAAAATATAGTTGGGCTGAGATAGAAAATTTGAATTTAAATATTGACGTGATGATAACGGTCATAATAATATGGCTCAAACAGGACCATAAACACACTTCACTATAAGATCTACCGATATGTAATGAATACTGAAATGCCCAAAAACTTTATTCAGAATATTAACAAATACCCAATAACACACCTTAGCAGTGTAAGTGATGTTTTCAAGTTGGCAATTCCAGTTATCCTCGCACTCCACCATGCTGCCTCTGTAAAGCTCGCCGCTCTTCAGCTCCACTGTCACCACATGCCCCGATGCTTCGTGCAGTAGCTTCACCGGAATCCCCAAACTCCGACTCATTGTGATTTGTACTGATTTTTTTCGTTTCTTCTGATTCTGTAGCAGTAATGCTCCTTCCGAGAGGGTTTGGGGCAGAGGGCAAGTGCGTCTAAAGAATAATATCTAGGGTTTAGTGTGTGCCGTGTGCGAGGAAATTTTTCAAAAGCAGACCGAATAATTTTTTCTTTTACTTTCTTTTCTTTTTCTTTTTCTTTTTCTTTTTTTTTTTTGGTAATATAGTTGCATTTTAAAAGGATTTTTGTTAATTTATTTTTCAAAAAAATCTAAATTACATAGTGAAGTCATTTTTGTTACATTTTTCTTTTTACCTTCAGTCCACAATGGACCTACTCGAGCAGGCTTGACAAACGAGCCTGGCCACCACCACCGAAGCTCACTCAACTTGTTGGACGAGTCAAGCTCGATCCATTAGTCAACGAGAGCATGGGCTGACTCAAGAGTCCGGGCCTTGTTTGGTCCACGGAACTCATCATGTAGGGCCGAGTTGAAACAAACACATCCTGATAACCTCTATATTTTTTATTATAAGGCATTGGTTGAGTGGATCCAGTGGCATTGTCATCTTCTTCAGCGAAAAATATACGAGTCTCTCATGTCCTCTGGTTTGTTGCTCAAATTTTACAGATCTTACACAATTGCATAAACCCATAAATAAACACGCAAGTAGTCATTAGAAAAAGGGAAAAAGACTTGAATACAATACTTTAAGCATACAATTTCACATTTAACAAACTCATAAATTTTTTTCATAAATTAGGTGCTAAATAATAATATAATATATATATTAGGAAAAATTGTAGTTATGTTATCAAATCTTTCATTTTATTGCAGATTTGATCCAAACCTTTCATTTGTATCACATACTGTACCAAACCTATCAAAATTTCGCATCCGAAGTCTAAATGGATGGAAACCGTTAATTCATCTGTTAGGACTTAGAGTCAACATTTTGAACAAATTTTGACTAAATTTTAATGGGTAAAAAAATAACTTTTATATTTTTATATTAAAGAATTAAGATAATTAAATCAAAAAATAAAAAATAAAAAGAAAAGAATTTGAAAAAAAATTGTTCTTCCCTATTCCCGATCCTACCTCATAAAAGCCAAACCAACGTCCACCCAGCCAACCGCGCCGACCACCTCCATCCACCACTCTCAAATTAATCGACGATCGTCACGACGTCACCTATCATACCCAAACCACTGTACCGCAATCGTCACCAAAGTCACTACAAACAATTTATATCATTACCTACCCACCTAAACTAAAACCTACAACCACCGCCACCCCACAACTCCACCATTTTCAAGAATTTGAGCAATAAATCAAAAATCACAACTGCCTACCCTAGCCTCAAATGTCATGTATAAGTCGTGGTGGCTCTAGCCAAATTTGAGTATGGATTCCACAACTCCACTTTTTTTTGAATAGTTGGAATAATATCACATTTTTTCTTTCAACACAAAATTGAGTAAATAACAAACGAATCGATGGAGAAATTATTAGATAATCAATTTAAATAGTTGGAATAGGGACAGAGATTAACAAGAAGCTTATAAATCGATCGTTGCAGTTGAAATAAAACTAGCACAACTACTGTTAATTACAAAATCTTGGAATTGGCATCGAAAGAGAGGCAAATAATATTGAAGTGTAGGTCAGGGTGGTTATGGTCGGGAGGTAGGGTGACCGGCAGTGGTGGTTTTGGTTTTCAGGGGTCGGTAGCAGGCCCGGTCCTGAGGCGATGAGGATGAGGCCCACGCCTCAGGCCCAATAGTGGAGGGGGCCTCATTTTTTGCCCCCCTCTCCTTTTTTTTTTTTATTTTTTTGATTTGGTCAGGCCCAGTCCAACAATGGAGGCCTCAGTCAATTTTGGCCCCTTCTTTTTTATTTATAACCTGAACGAATCAACAACGACTTCAACTCCCGGTTCGATGATTGGGGCTGCGCGGAGGACGAAAGGTAGCTATTCAGTCAATCGAGTACCCTTTTTTTTAACCATAATAGCAATATTTATCTCTGCAACGATCGTTGTCGATATTAATTATGTTATGATAGAGGGGAGAAGCAGTGGAAATGGAACCAGAAGAAGAAACGCAGTCACAGAACCAGGAACGAGAAAGAGAAAGA
>CAIGRF010062672.1:35018-48906 GCA_903798235.1 Fraxinus ornus
TACGTTGGATTTTGCATTTACATTAGCAAATATCTTGCATAATACGTTGCATAATATTGGATTTTGATATCAAGGTTAAGTTAGCAATAGGTTGCATTATACTGAATTTTTCATTTATGTTGATTTTGGGGGCCCAATTTTGAGAGTTCGCCTCGGGCCCCAAAAATGACAGGACCGGCCCTGGTCGGTAGGTTTGTGTAGGGTATATAGAGAAGATGAAGTGTATTTGTTTTTAGATTTTTTATTTTAATTGTTTTTTTATAGAAAATATAATTTTACCATTTTTATCCTTTAAAATTTTGGTCAAAATATTGACTCTAGGTCAACTAACGGATGAACTAACGATTTCTATCTATTTTGACTCCGAGTACGAATTTTGAATGGTTTGGTATCGTGTGTAATACAAATAAAAGATTTAGATCAAGTCTGCAATAAATTGAAAGATTTGGCATCGTGACTACAATTTTACCTATATATTATTCTAACTAAAATTTAGAAAATCTATAGTTTAAATTAGGTCAATGTTTAGTTTCGATTATAATCCAATTAAAATTTCAAGTCAAAATCAACAATTAATTTTAATCACGCATTTCATGCGATTCACAACTTTTCAATCACACATTTCATCTACCTTTATTAAAAATCTACTAAAATTTTGATTTTTATTTGTACCAAACAAGGGCTGGAATCTCATATTCCATCTCTCTCTCCTCTCATTTTCTCTCTATCACAATAAATATCTCGTAACTCATCTAAGGACTTGTTTAAACCCTATTATTTTGAAAAGAATGCATTTTTAAATAGTGGTCGATGGAGAATGTGTGATTAAAAAGTAAAGTTTTGAATTTGTGCGTAAGATTATTTTATTAAAAAATGCGTGATTGAAAAGAAGAGAGTCAAAAATATATTTTGAAAATAATGAAATCAAATAAGGGCTAAATTTCCCTGACATCTAACACGTTTTCATTTTCTCTCTCTTACCTTACACATTTCCTCTCTATAATATATATTAGTGTTTGAGTTACATTATTTTGTAAGAATGTATTCTGGAATAGTAGGTTGATGGGAATGTGTGGTTAAAAAAGAAGGAAAAGTTATTGATGTGATGGAAAATGTTATTTTATTGAAAAATATGTGGTTGAAAATGAATAGAAGAATGAAAATGAAAATTTTAATATGTACCAAACAAGGGTTAAATGTGATTTCAATTCATCCATGTGCATAGCTCTCGAGAGCCAGCAAGCATGTAATACTTGAATTTTATGCTCAAATATCTATTTGTGATATGTAGCCAATGTTTGTCCCTCATTTCTTAAAAGTTATTTTTATTCAAACTCATTTTTAACCACATTATTTATGAATCCATAATTTTTCTTAATTTTTCAGTTATATATTTCACTAACTTTTATCAAAATCTGCAAATAAATAAATAAATAAAATAATAAAATATTATCTATTTTTTTATCCAAACCAAACAAGGACTTAATTATGCTTGGCCTCGGGAGCTATGGCAATTAATTAGAACCATTGAAGTCTGTTGACAAATTAGCAGTTGTTTCTCACGAAAATTTTTTATGGCCTCCCTATCACATTTTGGTCGACACACCCCATTCTTTCTAAGGCACTTCCCTCTCGGATTTCTAAGGCAGTGAGTTGTTTTCAAAACTCTCCAACCAATCTCCTTGTCTCTTCATTAATCAATTGGATTCTGATCTCCACTTGAAGCTTCTTGATTATGTGCTTCGCAACCTTCTTTTCGAATTCACACAAGACACTTCGGTTCATTTTATGCTTTGTTTGTAGTCCACTCATCGACGAANCTTGGTGTACATTTAGTTTCATAGCCCTAATATTGGGCCCCACCTTCTATGTGAGAGGACTGTCAAAATGAATGTGAACCAAGTGTGTGCATCTAATAAAGTTTTTTTTAAAACAATTAGTCGATCACATTTTGTGATATCTTAAACTTTTGCGACCTGTAATTTAATTAAACGGGTCACAACACCTTGGACTTTTTGGATAGCCGGGTAAACCAATCACAAACGAACACAAAAATATAATTGTAGGTCACAACTATAAATTAGTAGCAAATTATACGTTTTTATAGATAACAAATTAAAATTAATTGATTACAACTTATTTATCGATCACAAATACACAAATTATAGATCACAAAACGCACATTTTTAGGTCGTATATTATTTGTTGGTCATAAATTACTGATTTTATTTAATACAATTACCTAATAATTGGTTGCACTCGCTCTTCATTCCATCCACTCCACCCTAACACCACTATCGACACCATTTAAAAACACCACCATGTGCTACCTCACCACCACCACAAATCACCATCAGCATATACACAAATCAACTCTAACATACCATCATCACCTATAATGGATCACCACGACCACCACTTGCACCAAAATCGCCATCTCCTGCACCACAACCCACCACGACCTCGTCCAATCCACAAACTCGCTACCATAACCACCACCGTATCCACATCAAATCCAAATTAACACGCCCCACAACCTATAAACCACACCACAAAATTCACATATCCGAACAACCACCACATAGATGTAGGGTGTGTTTAATGGATATTATTAAGGAAATAATATATTTTAAATAGTGATATGATGAGAAATATGTGTCTAAAAAGTAAAAAAAAGTTATTGATGTAATGAAAAATATTATTTTATTTAAAAACGTATTGTTGAAAATGAGTTTTGAAAAAAATGTGTATCAAACAGAGGCTTACACCACCACCCTACAGCTTGACGTCGCAACACCATGTCACCCAGATCTAACAACCGCATCACCAACACGCAAATACATGCCAACACAAAGTCACGAGCATCAGAACCACCACACAGTGACCACCAAATAGCTTCGACAAAGTTGAGAGTTATATATGTGTGCGTGTAATTATAACCTGATTTTTGGATAAGAAATAATAATATAATAATAATAGCTATGAAGTTGAAAACTGAAATGTAGTGGTCAAGATAATTTTCCCCTCAAAAAAATATAAATACATTAAGCCACCATTTGTTGAAAATTAAAATTAGATTTTAATAGATTTTGATAAAAGATCATGAAGTGTTTGATTTAAAAATTATAGATCTCATGAAATATGTTGTTAAAATTAATTGTTGACTATGATTTGAATTTGAATTTTAATCCCAAACAGAGGCTAAAGATTCAACAAATATGATGTCCTGCAAAAAAACATATTAAAACGATGCACATAATAATTTTCCTCGCAAAAAAAAAAAAAAAAAAAAAAAACCCAGTAAAATTTTCTTGTCGGTGTCACCACAAATTAATCAATTGATGTGCAAGCAGTTTGTTTTTCCATACAATAATCAAGCAACTATGGCAAAAAAATACAAGTACAACGTAACAAACACCTTACTACGAGATACATATTTGGCTCAGTCTTTTACTGCTGTTAATCTTCTCGAGTCCTTGAGTTCTCTCCCCCGTTCTTTGGCAGGGGTTGATCGCTCTGATTGAGAGAACTGAATCAAGATTTGCATAAGAACCGTGACAATGGCCAACGCTACTGCTGAAAACGTGAGACCTTTCCACGAGGAGAGAAGTGAGGACCATTGGAAAAGTTTTAGGGCACCCAAAATGAGTAGGATTGCCCAAGAAACTACCACCTGTTTTGCAAAAAGGCAAGCCATTAGTTTGAAACAACCAATGAAACCCAATATAAATGAGATGCCTGTTTGGCTAAGCTCAAAACATTTTGCTTCGAAACATGTTTAGATAACTCTAAAGTAAAAATAATTGCTGTCAAAATAAGTAACTTATTTCTAATTTTCATCAACAAAAATATTATTTATTTTAAAAATATTTTGTTTCCCTGCAAGTTAACTTTTTAAGCTTCGCCAAACATGCCCGAACTAATTTAATGAATCTACCAATAGGGACTTCACTGGCCGGCCAGTGTCTTGCAATTGTTCACCGAAGGAATCCTCAGCTACATGCTTGTCCAATAACTTATCCTAATTCACAAGAAAACATATATAGGAAAGGAACAAGTTAAATGTTGCAAGCAGAAATTCTTTGTATCCTTCAGATACAGTCTTCCTCCAATGGTCAACAGTTTCAGAAGAAGTAAATATCAAAACTGAAGGAAATCGTAAGTGTCACCTTGGCCACAAAGGCATCCCTACACCACTGAGCAACAGCATCATCTTTTTCAGGCAAATCCTTCATCAAGTGTCGCTTGAGGTGCACATGAACCTGCAAAATGGCAAATTATTAACATCTAAAAATTGGGCAAAAGGGAAAAAATAGCAGACATCATCAAAGCTATTTCTTTAGAGGTATAACACAATGGGTAATTTCATTTAGCAACCAATATTTTTTCAAAATATACTATAATCCTGAATATATAATAGTTTAGCTGCCATTGCACACAGTAGTTTCTTCAGATTCCTGTTCCGTAATATTAGCATTGCAATACTTATTAATTATTCTGATTAGATAGATCCAACCCATCAGTTATACATAACCACTTTAGCAGTGATGTAAAGGAAAAATGGCAAAAGGGACGCAAAAAGATATCCTTTTCCAGTCTCGCATGAGTAGGTTTTTTTTCCTGCTTATAAGATGCATGTACATACTAGAAAAATTTTCTCTACCCTTTTTAAAGCCTTTTGTATTCAGTTAATTTTGATGTTATTCACTTCCTCAAGAAAACATAATGACAGCATTATAAAATTATGTCAAGTGACATGTACCATTACTCCTGGCGTGCAGTAGATAAGAAAAATTTCAAAATCTGGTTGTACACAGCTATACCTCCAAAATTTAACTTCTTATAAATGCAAAACACCTAGCTACATCCAATTACCATCATATCAGCAGATTTAACAATAGAGCCTGAGTTATCAGATTTAGCAGGCTTACCACAGAAGGTTGCCCTTTAAAGAGTCTTATCATGGTGGGTGCAGGGGAAGTTTTGGGGATGGAAACAGTTACATCATAAATCGCCGGAACAAATGTGCGCATATGACTTACTGCTGTAACAAAACCCTGAAAACAAACAACAGAGCTTATAGGTAGTATTGAATAATGTACACCCTTGGAGCACAAAAAGTTATCCTCAAGTCTATGCAAGATCTGCGCAATTGTAATCCTCATGTGTAATAACTATATATGCAGAAAAGCAATTGACCAGTAGCAGTATTAAAAAGGTTATAGTACATCACAACTTCCTGTCCAGAGCAAAAAGTTCTGTCAATGATGAGCCTTTACTAAGTCTAGGGGAAGCAGTTAATATTTTTGAAAGAATCAAAAACAGAATTTTAATGGTCAAGGACAAATGTAAATTACATGATATTGTGATGAAAAAAACCCAAACCTACAAGAAGACAAGCAACGCAAATAGAAACAAATGACGAAAGGTTCTCTATTTCAAGCAAGATATTCTGATGAAGATGACTGTTATTTCAAACACAAAAATAGTCAAAAACTCCACGGTCAAAAAGCTGCATCACAGGTGATACCATATTCCATCAGAAATGCACTGGCTGACATGCTATCTAAAGGTAGTTCAATAGTTGATACCAAAATAATAAATTGTGACATCACATTTAGCATTGTTGAAACACAGAAAGGAAAAATAAGAAACAAATCAAGAACTTCAATTAACAATAATAGAACGGCAGTAGCACTAGATAATTTTCTAATTACATAAGCAGGTGCAGTTGGAAACCTTTGTACGAGGAATCAAAACATTCCTAGGAACCGGAATCCCTGCTGAAGCAGCATATTCTTGAGCAGCCAAAAGCTTTGCTTGTGTAAATCGTGTACCCTCCACAAAAAGTGCCAGCCAAAAGGGCCGAGGGAAATCCCTTAACCGTTGAAGACCTGCCTGCAATAGATGTCCATGAAGTCCAATTAAGATTAAGCCAAACAGTTAAAGAAGCAAGGAAATGGAGATGGAAAACACATATTATAGAAGAAAAAAAAAAGTGTGGTATAAGCATCCACGTGCATAACGGACATAAAAATAATTTCGTCGTTCAAAAGATACCTTTAATGTGTTTTCATCCTTTGCCCAGTTTCTTTCAAGAAAGAGATACTCCGAAAACCACATAGACCATCCTATCACCTGCATTTATTGGATGCAACAGGTTGTTTTATGCATATCTTATTCAGTACCTCAAATAAAAGGGTGAGGGTGAGACAAATTCTGGAACAAGATAAAGAAACAAGAACACAACAGGAGTTTAAGTCTAGTACTGCTATCTATGAATACTTGTTAGCCTTTCTCAGCAATGGCATAACTATTAATCTTAAAAATCTCATAATATGATTTCCAATACCTTCAAAAAGGTTGATCACCCTGAGACAAGTGACCACAGTGAAATTATATATTCATAAACTTCAGCCTAGAATACATCCAATCAAAACTAGTGGTTATTTCATTACAAGAAACAGTGCCAACTGGTCAATTACATCTCTTGACTATCACTTTATCTTATTTAAAAGTGATTAAAATAAAAGTCAAACCCGTCACAATATAGAAAACATTAATTGGACATGTGACATGGTTTTACTGGTTTTGAATCATCAATCAGTAAAGCATATTCCACCATTGTCACACACAATAATTATATGTGCTGATAAGTAATAATATTTAAGAAGCCGACCACTCTACAAAGTTTCAAAATCTATTATATATATGTGAAAAAAGAAAGGCCACTCCATAACAGCCTATTTAGCACCTTAGAAGGTAAGTGTCAGATAAAAGTAACAGCCTATTTAGCACTTTGGAACAAGATTGACATAAATTACTTACTGGAAGGAGCTTTGACGATTTTTTCATAACAGCTAACGTGCTACCAAGGCAACCTGATCGCTGCCATTAGAAGATCCAAGGATCAATCAGAAGTATCTGACAAAAAATATTTCGAAGCTAAAAACAAAATTCAATTCAAGCATTAGCAAGGATATTGCACAATTCCAAGTGTGCTGCTGAATTTATCTTTCTAAGAGCTTGTTTGGTTTAGATTTTTTGGAGGAAGAATTGATTTTGAATAGTGATATGATGAGAAATGTGTGGTTGAAAAATAAGAAAAAAGTATTGATGTGATGTAAAATATTATTTTATTGAAGAATGTGTGGTTGAAAAATGAGAATTGATTTACTGTAGAATTGTAAAATCCAAACCAAACAGGCCCTAAGTGTACACATAAAAAGCTAGTTTCTATGAAACATTTTTTTCATACATGTCTGTGTCTACTTACGTATCCATACATACGTGTGTGTATAAAGAAGCATCTGTATAAAGAAACATTTCATACCCACTTTATCCCACAATGAATGTTCTACTTCTACCTGGTATCAGTATGACCATTTATTTCAAATTCAGTTCCGTGGCTCAGGTAAAAAATATGGTTACATCAAGACCCACGTCGGCCATGTATAATCACATACCAATGCCTAAGAATAGTAATAGTACAATATGAAAAAATAACAATGTGGCAAGCATTACAGGATAAAGCATAGAGCGATCTTCTATTAGGATTCTCAGTTCTATATATATCATTGAGTAACCTATAAGTCTTGGAAGATTTTAAATATTGCTTCTACTTATGTCAATTAGTTTTCAATAGTACTCTTCCTAACACTGTCTTTCACACCAAGAACTGACCAGATATATAAACCTGAGGTTCTTAGATGACATCAGCTACTAATAAAGCATATTTATTTTTTTGCGCAGTGTGTTGCCATATATAATAAAAATAAGGAATACAAAAATCTTCCTATATGCACGAGTAAATGCAGTGCTGCACAGAAGCAACAATCAGATTGCTAACCTGAGCCAAAACCCATCCTACAAGCCAATCAATGTCACTTCTATGATTGCATATGACGAGTGCATGTTCTTTACCTAGAAAGTTCACCAGCATAATTCAATAATTCTCAAGGGAGACAAGCAACGTACTTCATCCTTTACCAGGCAGAAGAAGTAAATTGAATTCTAGAAACACAAGTTTTATCCTTACCCATCAATTTAAAGGTTTCAGAATCTGTGTATAATTGGATCTGCGATCAGAAGAGATGAGAAATTGCACTGTCAGATGATTCTGAAGAAATGATAAAATCTCAAAATTGAAAAGGGGGTTCTTCATTTTCCCTACAGCGAATAAGATATCACGCCCTTTCTAACTTGACAATGGTATAACTATGAGAAAATGAGACACATCATTACGAAATTTCTATGAAATTTTCTATCTAGGAGATCAATAAACAAGCTACAACAATGACATTTGAAAACTTTGAAGTCTGTATTTGTGGATACTGGCTAATGAACTATAGTTACATGATTCAACTTCCACCTGAAGAATATATAGGGAGTATCTTAACATTACTAGCTCTGTCAAATACATTTTAGGAAATAACAGAATATAATCACAAAATAAATAGCTTATTTACATGTAAAAAATAAATGCAAAATGACCGCATATTATTAAATGTAAAAGCACAAAATTAAGCGAATGTATTCATTCAGAACAATCCAGCATCAAGGTCCAAGGAGCTCACTAAATTGACAATATTATGTCTTTGCCAGAAAATCTTAGGAATCAAAGGCTGAAGCTTTGATGCCAAATTACATAATGATAAAGACAAACTGTAGTCATTAATGGTCCATTTCCATTTCTCAAGAAGTCTTTAACAAATAAAATAGATACATAAGATGTTTCTTATGAAAGTAAAAAAAATAAATTTCATACAATGTTAAGCACTGAGTCATGTTTAAGCCTTATAAATCAAGCTATAACATCAAACTTTTTAAAGTAAACAGTAATTACAACTATAGATCTACTTAGCCCCCGTTTGGCCCACGTGTATTCCCCATTAAATTATAATTCATTTTTCATTTTCTTCTTATCAACCACACATCCTCCAATAGAATAATATTACACGTAAACCCAAAAACTTTCCCCTTTTTTTTAAACTTTCATTCTCAAAAAAATTACTATTCATCTCATTATAATGTGGAATAATGGAGGCCAAACGGGCGCTTATCTTTGCACTTGGCGCTAGAGACACCCAACAATTTTCAGATACATATGGGATCTAGAAAAACATATGTAAAGGTGAGGATAACTTGATGACCACAACAATTCCATATTTAGAGATTGAATTTCCCAGGTGAATCAATACTTATATATTACCCTTTTAACATGGAAAGTAACTAATTTCATTTAAGATCCTGGATATTTGGAAAGTGTTCAAACTCCTAGGGTCCAAGCTAAACTTCTCCACAAGCTTCCACCTAAGGTACGAGCTTCGTCCTTTGGAAACTGAGAAAAGAGGCTGACATAACCATGGGTTCCAATTCGTGAGATCTACAGTTACTATGATCCCAACTTCCAATCATACATCTATTCTTCATACCAGTACAGAGATGTGAAAGTGCTTCATCCATTTTGCTGGTATCATTACTAGCACTGAAAACATATAAGCTCTCAAAATCTTCTGTGTGCTTGATGATCTCATAAAAAAAATCTTATAATTGAACAAAAGGCTGGAGTTAGAAATAGAAAATTCCTCTGCTAAAAAAATCTCAAGTGTCCAGAAATTATTGATTAAATGAAGATATAAAATCCCAAAAGTGCACAGAAAATAAATGTCTAAATGGCATGGATTGCACGACCATGACCTAGTACGAAGGAGACTTCTATATACCATTGTGCAGTGTGACCTTTTATATTCATTGAAATTATAAGTTCAGATCCACCAAACATAGCATCAAGACTAAAGAACTTTATGCAATGTATCAGAGTGCTTGGTCAATAGATACAACAATGATGTAATATCAAAAGTTCAATGACAGGTTTTGATTATTCACCTTAACTCCAGCCCACCAATCAACCAGCCAAACGAGCTCGAGCCACAACAGCTCTGCCACCGATCTATTTATCCTCCTGTAAGTGTTCTTTGACAATGGCCTTATTAGCACAAAACATACTGCCTGAAAAATCACCCCAATAAAATTTGTCACATTTCTTCGAATTTAAAATACTTTGTGGAAAAATAACAAAAATTTATAACAAAATACCAGGGGCTTATCCCTAAAAAAAAAATCAAATAGAAAGTAGAAAACCCAGAAACCCTAAAGAATCGTGTAGCAAATGAACTAGGGTTAACCCTGTTTAAATTAGCCTCTAATTAGCTGAAATAAATCAAAGCCGCATTAAAAAACTTAACAAGTTTCAATTTTTAATCTTTTGGATGGGGTTGGGTTAAAATTAGTTTGGTAAATTCATAACCTGAATTAAATTGACGACCAGTCCAGATAGGAAAAAGAGAACACCCAACGGCACAATAACAGCTACCGCCGCGAAAGCCATAGCCTTGTAATCCCTCAATTTCAGACTATGATTTGTATAGAGAGAAAAAAATGGAAAAGTAAATTGATATGTGTGTTTAATTGAGAGCAGAGGGAGGCAGGGCGCAGTAAAGCAAGGGGGAAAATCTGGGAAAATGTGAAATGGAAATAATTTGAAGATTCATAAATAATAGCAGATGGATACGGGTAAAAATTAAATTAAAATATCTTGGAGTGCTGGATTGGTATTATTAGTTTGGTTGGAGTTGGAAAAATTGGGTGTGGATTGGTGACAATAACAAGAAATACTGTGTGAGAGAGACGTATGTTCAAGAAAATTAAAAATAAGAACTTATTTCTCTCTACATTTTTCTATCCAAAAATTCCGTCTCCGACAACCTTGATACGAAAATCACCTCATGTCTAGCATGAAGCTTGCCAATAGTTAAATTTAGCTCATGTTAATTTGACAAGAAACGAGAATCGATTTTGATTAATTAGGAGTCAATTTGACAAAATTAGTATCCATGTTGCATGATTTTTGAAAAGAAGAATGTCATTTATCATATGAATGTTGAACATAATTTCATGAAATTCAAATCTCAAGGTTATTTTATATCTAGGTATTGCAAGAGAAGTCAAAAATAAATTATGGTCGGGGTTTGCATATGTGTAGTGTCCCAAGACGAAGGTCCTTACTAGAACAAAAGCATCAACTTTCCGTCAAGGTGGGACGTGCCTTACCATTACAGGACGAATTCTTGGTAAAATATTTAGCCAAATTTTTGCTTATGATGGTACTAGGGTTCCACTCAGTCAGCCCATGAATTTGCACAATGCACACAGAGAAAGATAAAGACATCAATGTAAAGGAATATGGAATTTACAAGGAAACACCCAACTTGTTTATTACTCCACAAAAACACAAGAACACGGAGGAATGGACCAAAGGAACACCACACCATCTATGTGTCTCATCAGTCTAAACCTTCAAATATATAGAACCAAAATTCGTATGCAGTTAACACTCTTAAGTCTTAACTACCAAATGGATAAACCAACACACGACTAAAACTGCTTCCCACTACATTTCCTAACAACTGTCCATATTTTTCACTTGTATGGACAACAAAAACTGCCCAACACATGTGTCAAACTTGTGCCTGATTTGGACACCTGAATTTGTGGACTAGAGCACACTGAACATCAAGCTGGATTTGTCCATGTCTTGCCAATTTTTGCCAATTCACAACATTGGCACTGGCCAAATTGAAGCATCACACCCACAAATTGAAACACATATTTTCATTGCTCCGAAATCCGAAGCGTGCACCATCAACACACTTGTCTGCAAGATTTCGGCACGTCAACTTTAAGAGGCTGACACTTACACACTATGTCTTCTTTAGGGAGAAAACGTATCCCATCATTTGTACTCACTGCTCAAATTATCCTTATCATTTTAAATTTGACATTTACACTCTTCATTTTAACATTTTCTTATGGAGCTGGTCATTTCCTTCTCATTCTATCGATTCCTTTCATCAAATAAGGGTAATTGGAACAAAATATTCCCATCGTTTGTTTTCATTGCAATAATTGTCTCTATAGTTTCAATTTTAACATTTGGACCTTCAATCAACTTTTTTTTTTTGCGCAAAAAGTCATTCTTGTCTTATTTTAGTGTTGGAAAATAAATAATTTACCCTTCTCTTTAAATAAACAATAGAAAATTAAGGAAAAAAATAAAAATAATTGTTGCTAGAGTTGACGGAAATGACTAAATCCAAAAAAAAAATGTTGAAAAGGAGGTGTAAATGCCATGATTGAAATTGTAGGAACAATTTGCTCAATGAATACAAATGATGATGAGATTAGTTTTGATTACTCATACAAATTACTCGAAAGTAGGGTTTTTATTTACTATTTGCTTAACCAAACTTGTTGGACTCTCGCAATACATCTCTGTCAACCCCATCAACATCAAAACTTAGCTTCATCTTGAACCATTTTTTGTCCCAACGCTGCTACGCTGACTTCTCATGCGAGTGTATGCCAAAATCTAATAAGTTTAATTCTTTTTGTTCATTGAGAAGCTAGATTAGTCACCAACTTTATATCTACGGGTTCGATTAGTTTTTCGTTTAAGAAATTAAGCCCCTGTTTGAAAGAAATTGAATTTAAGTTAAAGTTAACCACTAATTTTAATCACATACATTATGAGCCACAACTTTTCAATTATATATTTCATTAACTTTCATCAAAATCTATTAAAAATCTAATTTTAATCTTCATCAAAGGACTAAGTAATAGGTATAGAGTTGCAACTGACAAGCCCACAACAACTTTTTTTTTTTTAGTCACTTCAATTCCAATTCCCACTGTCCAACACGAGTCATAATTCCCACCAAGTTAATCTATTTCCAATCTGTAATTTTTCTAGCTAAAACTCAAGGCAAAGATTCTATACTCTACGAACCTCGACTGCCAAAAAAGAAGTCATAGTTTTATTATGGATGTGAGAATCTTCCATGTATACTAATCGAATTCATTTTTCTTCAGAAGTTGAACACAAAAACTTGGAGGAAAATTTCAACTATTTACTTTTGTTTCTATTGAAAAATGAAAAATGCAACACGATTTGTTGTAAACTTCTTGTTGAACGAAGACTCTAAAGAGCTAGTCAGGCCTGCAGGAGCTTATAAAATTCCGTCTCTGTTTGGATTTCGTTTTTTCAAAACTCATTTCCGATCATATATTATCTCATAAAATAATGTTATATGTAAACTCAAAACTGTTATTTTTTTTTTTAACTACTAAAATCACAATTCTAAAGTACATTTTCTTTTTCCCAAAACTTCATTTCAATGGAGCCAAAACACTCGTAATCATCGAGTAAGAGTCTTCCTTCTCACCTCCTTATTTGGAATTAAGGTGCTTCCTTCTAAATCCTTCATGATGTCTCCATGAAACAGGTCATGCAACCTTCTGCCTATCTAAAAATATTTGGTTTGTCAACATTCATGTGTAATTTTAAGATCGTATTTGTATGTTTGATGATGTTGTGTTTTGATACTCAATAAATTCGGGCTATGATGTTAAACCGTTTTATTTGCTGGATTATATTTCATAGGTCTTGACCGATGATTGAAATTGTGTATTGACACCATGATTGTCTAAACCTCTCACGTAACTCACTTGGACCATTTGAAGCAGGGGAAAAAATTAAAAATAAGGTGTTTAAGTTTCTAAATTCGGAAATCAGGTTTATAGTTTAAAATTCAAAAATCAGGTTTTTTTTTATTAAATAAAGATAATAAAGTCACATTTTTGTAATTAATGGTCAAATATTCATAATTATAAGTCACGAATTTATTTACTGGTCACATATCGTCAAATTTTTTGGTCACAGATTATTTCGAGGTCACAGATCAAAAAATTTGTACGTCATAGATTATTTTGAGGTCACAGATTATTTTTTAGTCACATTTATTGGTCACAGATTATTTTTCAGTCACAT
>CAIGRF010062672.1:49001-62326 GCA_903798235.1 Fraxinus ornus
CCATTTGAAGCAACCTAATTATATTATTGTTGCTCATGGCCCGTTCCAAAGACTTGGATGGCTTTATTGGTTGGTAACTCACTTATTGGGCCTTACTATTCCCTAACCTAAAAACCCATCCCCAATCCCTTTATATTATTCAACCCTTCACAGTTGCTAGGGTGTGTGAAAAACGTTAGGCAGTCAGCTTTCTTTGAGAGAAAAAGAGTGTATTGGCTTTGTGCTTCATACCTTGGCTTTGTGCCTATTCTTCTACGGTTCTACCTTTCTCTTTGCCTTAGTGGCTGATATTTGGCTCCCAATAGTATTCACATTCATGATTCAACCCTTTGTGGGCAGCCTTTAAAGCAACCGATTTGGGAAGTGTGGTTTGTGCATTGGTTTGGAGATCGTGGTGATCAAGTGGTAAAACCGAGCCCGATTTTTGGTGAAGCTTGGAGTATATTTTCTTACAGATGAGATGAGTAGTACTAGATGGTATTAAGGAATAAAAAAGAGTTAGAATCTAGTTCATTTTATTAGTCTGTTTAGTACGTAATACTATAATAAACATCATTCACAATTTTTTTTTGTCATGACGATCATGATCTCATTTTTTAATGTTTCTAAATATTTATGAACCATATCATACAACAACCTATAGTCGATGATCAACAACTTAAGTTTATGCCAAAAATCTCTAGGTTAGTGATTTATTTTTATTTTTTTCCGACAATTCAACTTTGCATGTCCACGTAACGTGAGCTTATTGCGTAACTTTTCGTGGAGGAATGGTTAATTAAATTAATGCTGAATACATCATAACCACCTCAAATTTTTTGACCAATAAAATTAAATGTACAATCAATGTTAAATGGTTAATTAAATTAATGCTAAGTACTTCATAACCACCTCAAATCTTTTTTATGAATAAAACTAAGTGTACAACATTGATTGACAATCATGTATTGTCAAAATCAAAGCCTGTGATGTAGAAAATATATATTTTTTTAAAAAAATGGATGAATACGATAAATATAATGTCAAATAAGATGTTGTCAACCAATATTATGCATATATCATGATTCTTGTTTGATATAACATTGATGATGATTGACAGCTCACATTCAAATAACAAATCAAGTGTCACGGTGTGAGAATTCTTCCCCAGTAATTCAATTCATCTTCACACCTATCAAAAGATAAGCGACATCAAAACTTTCTACATCCACGCTAGACCTCCTTAAAATTGATTTACACTATTTTTCCCGTTTTAAGAGATTTTGATATTATTTAAGTCTTAACAAAAGTACATCAAACTCATTGTATTACATCACTTTCCCTCTTACATTACAATTTAAGTGACATTAATTGCTTGTTAATGAACAATTAAATTTCCACTCTTTAGTACACCTAGTTTATGAACGCTCATTTTTCTTCAATCACCAAACTTTATTTTATTTTAAAATGGTCATAGAAAATTTGCTATCTTGTTTTAGTTTGTTTACTCGACTGAACAAGGATATCTTTCATGTCACATGTTGTGATAGGAAAACTATCATAATTTAATCAAAACAAATTTCAACGACCACTTTAGAACAAAATAATTTTGTACGGAAAAATATAAAACCTTGGTATATTTCAAAACATAGTCATATACGATTTGGTAAAGCTCGAATGTTAGAAAATAAATCAAAAAGTAGTTTCTTTTTCTATCTTTTTTGGTCTCTCGATCAATTATACATTGTATTTTATGGATATAACCCATTTTTTTATGCACATTAAAATGGAAATAATGTATTTTTTGGTGATGTGACAGTAAATATGTGGTTGAAAAAGAAGGAGAAGTTATTGATATGATAAGAAATATTATTTTATTGAAAAATGTGATTGAAAATGAGTAGAAAAAATGAGAATGAAAATTATAATAGGCTCAAACAGTGACATAAGCTCAAAAGATTACTACTTTTTGACTTATTTACTTTTAAATAAATCATTACCGTTTTTACTGTTAACGCATCTCTTCTATTATAAACAATGGCTAATAGACATCAGAAGGCTATTCCAGCAATCTGTTGGTTTCTACCCTCAAATTTACAGTAAAATTCTAAAAATTCCCACTTTTCAATGTTTATTCTGTTCAAACTTTGTCGGCTTCTACATATATGATTATGACATTTTATCTCTCACACACGTGTATATAAATTTGTATTAAACTACACCTTGTACATTCTTGTATTTATAGGTTTATATTGATTAGTTTCCACATGGGTCCATACGAAAACTGAGAATTTTCGCATAATCAGTTGGTAATCTATCTAGGTCTGCTCTCGTGTTAATGGGTCTTCAATTATATTGAAATTTACCTCTAAGTATGTGATTTTGGATGAATTTTTGTTGTATACAATGGTTTTTAGGTTATATTGCCTTTGAAGATAGGTTTAGTAGATCTATTAAATGTTTCGCATTGTTTGTATATGTTGAATTGAACAATTTGAATTATTCTGTTATTTAATCATCATTCATGACATATTCAGTGTTTTTCCCATTCCATCCTTTCTTTTTTGAATACTGTGGTTATAAAAATATTGGCTTTTGAATTTACCTTGCGATGCTCATGAGGGTCATGATGTTACACAAGGGTTTTAATGAGTTGTGGAAATGGGATTTATTTTTTACTTTTTCTGTTGTTCTTATAATGAATATTTTGACGAGTTTGTGTTTCTTTTGTAAAATTCATATCATTTGCTTTAACTTATTTATAGGACTCTGTTTCTTGGAAGGCTGAGTAGCAATTGATATCCTGACAGTCTATCAGCAACTTGTAGAGTAGAGGAACATATTGGGATATGATATTTTGAATTGAAGGAGAAGGGTTTACTGGGATCATGTTTTATATCCAGAAATGGAAATGGTCATATACCCTTGCAGCAACTATTGCCTCGATTTTTGCATTGATCTCGGTTGTTCATTTTTTCCTATATCCCGTGGTTCCTTCTCTTGACTACTTTAGCCTCGGTCAGGATCAGACTCCTTGTGTACCAGCAGATGGATCCGCTGAGAAAGTCAAGAAGAGCACACCTATTAAAGGATCCATTCGAGGTGGCAAGATGACATTTCCAGTAAATGGGTCGATTGAAGGGAGCAATGAGGATGCTGATGTAAACTTGCAGCCACTGGTTGATTTAAATATAAAATTTCCGACTGACTTGCATAATGCTGTTTCTTATCGTGGTGCTCCATGGAAAGCTGAAATTGGACGATGGTTATCTGGATGTAATTCGAATACCGAAGTGGTGAAAATTGTTGAGGTACTATACCTGACGATCTTCAGGAATATATATATTTTTGAATCGGTGATCATCAAAGTTGATTTCAATAGTCATCTTTTTGTTCTGTTAAATGGATTTTGGTCGATAGTCTCTTGTTTTTATTATGTATCTTTTTACCTCACATCTAGAGGTTTGAACTCTTGAGCCCTTATGTCAAATTGGTTTTAGCATTCAAGCAATTAGGTGTTTGTTTCGAATTCTAGTTTTTGGAGATCAGTTATACTTGCTCTCTGTAAACTGTGACCAGCAAATTGGTGGCAAGAGCTGCAAAAACAAGTGTAGCGGTCAGGGCGTTTGTAATTATGAACTGAGTCAATGCAGCTGCTTTCATGGTTTCAGTGGTTAGTCCTTCTTGATAGCTTTTTGCTTCAAAAAGTAATTTTTTCTATGAAGGTATCTTAGTGCATATCCGATCGTAGAATCATTTAGCTCAATCTTGCAATTCCTGAAATATTATGCGAATCCATTTCTTTGTTATCCCCAAGTAACAATTCATTTTCTGAATTATCTAAATTCTAATGTTTGGAGTTGTAACGATGATAACCACTGGTGGCAGGGGAAGGATGCTTAGAAAGACTAAATTTAAGCTGCAACTACCCTGGATCAAAAGACGAGCCATATGGGCACTGGGTTGTGTCTGTTTGCTCGGCTCACTGTGACACTACCAGAGCCATGTGCTTTTGTGGAAAAGGTACAAAATACCCTAATCGTCCCGTTGCTGAGGGATGTGGGTTTAGACTAAAGTAAGCACATATAAATTTATAATGCATACTGCTATTATTATTTGATTGATGACAGGGCATTAGTGATTAGTTCTTTTGTAATGGTATAGCTTGCCTACTCAACCTGGTGCTCCATCTCTGACCGATTGGACAAAACCTGATCTTGATATTTTCACTACCAATGTTAGTATACGAGGATGGTGTAACGTGGATCCTGCTGAAGCTTATGCTTCCAAGGTGCATTTTAAAGAGGAATGCGATTGCAAGTATGATGGTCTTTGGGGTCGATTCTGTGAAACACCAGTAGAAAGTGTTTGTATAAATCAATGTTCTGGCAATGGACAGTGCCGTGGTGGTTTTTGTCAGGTAGAATTAAACATCACATTCTACATGATTTTCTTTGGTTGATTTACATTGTTGTCTCATTATAAGGAAGCTTTGACTATTGAGTGAAGAGATAGGGCTTCAAACATTTTGTTATAATATGCTTTATTATAATATGTATGTAGGTGTGTGGACGTATTTGTACGTGTTCTTATATCTGTAATTATCTATTTTTTTATTATATAGTTTCTACTAATAATAAATCATCTATTAAATATTATGCCTGGAGGGCTTTCAATTGAAAATGGGATGATACTATTTTGATAAATGCACAACTTAACTGTATATATGCAGTGTAGACACGGTTGGTATGGAGTGGATTGCAGTGTTCCATCTGCTTTATCATTAATTGGAGAGTGGCCCAGGTGGCTTCGACCTGCACGTATTAATGTTCCAGTTAGTTCACAAACCTCGAGAAATCTTTTCAATCTTAATGCTGTAGTTGAAAAGAAAAGACCCCTTATATATGTTTATGATTTGCCTCCCGACTTCAATAGTCTTCTCCTGGAGGTAAGAATCCCTTTTGTGCCTTCTCTATCTGGATAGAGAACATTCATTATTTCTATTGACTTTCTTGTCATTGCAGGGACGACACTTCAAGTTGGAGTGTGTAAACAGAATCTATGATCACAGGAATGCCACAATATGGACTGATCATCTGTACGGTGCACAGGTATCATTGGATCTAGGCGATACTACTGAATAAAATTACTATGGTTAAGCGCATAATATTGATCTAATGGCTCCCTTGTGGCAGATGGCAATCTATGAAAGTGTATTAGCGAGCCCTTATAGAACATTAAACGGTGAAGAAGCAGATTACTTCTTTGTTCCAGTGCTTGATTCGTGTATTATAACTCGTGCTGATGATGCTCCACACTTGAGCATGAAGGTAAAGACACCATTATAAGTAAGCAATAGGATATGGAGATTTTATACCACCTATGTCTTTTTAATTATGATCTATAAATATTCTATATTATTTTGTTAATAGAATATGTTGCCTGCTTAAGGATTTCGAATTTTACGTCGTCCCTAATGTTTTCCATCAAATTCCAGGATCACCAGGGGTTAAGGAGTTCACTAGCTCTAGAATTCTACAAGAAAGCGTATGATCACATAATGGTGCAATATCCTTACTGGAACCGCTCATCTGGAAGAGATCACATCTGGGTATGATGCCATGCCACTATTCAATACAATACTGCTGATATTTTGTGTGAAGAACTGCAGAATCTCTCCCTTGTACATTATATGTATGGCAATCTTTATCTCCAAACTAATGATGTTGTCTATATGTCTCAAGGCAGTCCTTTTCATGGGATGAAGGTGCTTGCTATGCACCTAAGGAAATATGGAACAGTATGATGTTAGTCCACTGGGGCAATACAAATTCAAAGTACAACTATTCAACGACAGCATATTGGGCTGATAGCTGGAATCAGATTTCTTCTCAAAGAAGAGGGAATCATCCATGCTTTGATCCGCATAAAGACCTTGTACTTCCTGCTTGGAAGCGGCCTGATGAAGGTTCCCTGAATGCTAAACTTTGGGCCAGGTACCTGGATCAATCATTAATTCATTATGCACTAATTGATTGAGTCCTGCTTGTGCTGCTGTGATCGTATGGTTAATTCTTGTTTTCATTTACCTTTAAAGGATTATAGTCAAAAGGATATTATTTGTGCAGGCCTCTTGAGGAGCGGAAGACACTATTCTATTTTAATGGAAATCTTGGTCCGGCATATGAACATGGAAGACCTGAAGCAACGTAAGTTAATTAAACACACTGATATTGTAATATGTGCTGCAAAATTATCTGATATTATGTTGGAGGTAGCATGCATTTTTAGGCCGGAATATCCAGTTTGCCAAATGGGCTCGATAATTTGATTGGCTAGGTGGTGATGATATTCAGGTATAGCATGGGCATAAGGCAGAAAGTTGCTGAAGAGTTTGGTTCAAGTCCTAACAAGGAAGGAAAGCTTGGGAAACAACATGCAGAAGATGTGGTTGTAACTCCACTACGTACTGATCATTATTATGAGGAATTGGCAAGTTCTGTTTTCTGTGGGGTTATGCCTGGAGATGGATGGAGCGGCCGAATGGAAGATAGCATTCTGCAGGGCTGCATCCCCGTGGTCATTCAGGTCCCCTACTCGGCAACTTATTCTATGCAGAAGTGCAATTTTGGCCCAGCTTAAACTAAGTATTTTGGCCCAGCTTAAAATAAGTAAAATTTACCTAGCCTTTTGTTTCCAAACATGGTTGGATAAGTTACTTTCAAATAATAAAAAATTTGTTCTAAAAGTAACTCCTATCGTACTCTTAAAATTAACATACTCATTTCTGATTTTGATCAATAAAGAAAAATCTTATTTTGAAACTTATTTACTTATAAGTTAAAACCTTTTAAGCTTGACCAAATGCTCTCTTACTAGAAAAGTGTATATATCATAAGCTCAGTGCAAGCCGTATTCTACTTGTCAACTCATGGTTTGCCAGATAACTTTCAACTTGTGGGTTGAGGCATACACTTCAATATTTAGTTGTGATTTTTTGGGACGTATACCTCCATTTTATAGCTACAAGTTTCTTTGAGTTGTTGCTGTTGTATGGAGTATCTTAATTTGAATGTAATTTCTTCGTCCAATTTAATTGCTTATAATTAAATACAAGTTTTCAATCTTCCAGGATGGGATCTACTTGCCATATGAGAATGTTTTCAACTATGAAAGCTTTGCTGTTAGAATTCATGAAGATGAAATTCCAAATTTAATAAACATTCTGCGGGTATTTACTTAGTCTTCTGTTTGAATATGGAACTTACATCATACTTTCTGGAAATTTATCTTTAAAGCTTGCCGATTTTGACATACATTGTGTTTAACTCACGTAGAGATTTAACGAGACAGAGGTGGAATTCAAGTTGGCAAATGTGAGGAAGATTTGGCAGAGATTCTTGTATCGTGATTCTGTTTTGCTTGAAGCCGAGAGGCAAAATGCTACACTTGGATTTGTTGAGGACTGGGCTCGGAAGTTCTCAGAACTAAGTGAAGATGACGTCTTTGCCACACTCATACAGGTAAAATCTATACTAGGAAATTTCTTGCAAGCAATTTTTACAGTTCATTTTAACTTAAAGGAAACATGACATGAAGTTATCATGATTATGTACTTGTATTAACAACTGAGGCTATTATTCATTGAAGATGCGATAAATAAGTTCCTCCGTGATGGATCGTGTTATGTAGTTTAAGCTTTTAAATGAGCTGCCTTTCAATTATTTTGAGCAGTCGAAGAGCTAATGAATCCTAGGTGAAATTATAACTTATTTGCGGTTGTGATTTGAAACCTATACACAAAGTGCATTATATCTCTACTTACATTCCTTACTTCGTAATGTAAGGGCTCAAACGACACGTTTGCTGATATATATATTTCAAAATCTAAACCCTTTAATCAGATAATAGTTGAACTGATTTTTTGATTATTTGACAAGGTTTTGCACTACAAGTTACATAACGATCCTTGGAGACGAGAAGTTGTCTTTCCCAAAAAGGATTTTGGTGTACCCCAAGAATGCGCAAGGTAGCGAATAGCTGTAATACAACAGGAATACTCGTTTGAGGAGAATGCACCGGTGAATACTAGAGCCAGTAAAAAGGTAGCTACTATAGCGTAAATTGCTCGTCTTTTCCTTCCCTGCAAGTGTATCATGATCCCAAGATATAGCAGCTCCGGATGAAAGCGAATAAGGGTCGACTACTAGGGGGAAGGGGGGATTCTCAACAGAAAGTGTACGGCTGATGCTGTGTAGGTCGACATAATGCACCAACACGAATAAAGCCGCTGCAAAAAGAGCAGCAGTTTTAGATAATAAATGGATCATCAATCAATAGTTTCTTCATGATTTTTTTTTTTTATTGTCATTTGTATGCATTAAAAAGTAATTTTATTGCTGTTATAGAAACTGTATGCACAATGAAGAAACAATTCAGTCATTCGTTGAAATTGTACTTATAAAGTGATTTTATGGAGCTTTTTGTAATTTTTACAAACACGTGGGTTGTATCTGCTATTGTCAATTAGTTGAGGGATGTATACGATATTATATTTATTTTTATATCTTGTGAGATTATTTAATAAAATAATGGAATTTATTTTTCCAATAATTTCCGTTGAATAATATTTTAGCCATTTCGAACAGAAATAAATTGATATTTAATAACAATGATTTTACTTAACAAATTTAATAATTTAAATTTATATCTTTCAAGATAATAAAAATAATATTAAAATTTCAACATGAAAATAGAAATTAGATTTTTTGTTTCAAATTACATTGAATTATGAGTAGTGCTACTCATCCAGGGATTTAAATCCCAACTAGAATACAGGTACACGTGGCAAGGTATATTCCTTTGATAAAAAGTCACAATTATCCTTCCTCTATTCTTTAGTTTAAATCGAGATTTTTTTATTCCTAATATAGGATTAGTTTGATTTATCTCTCCTAATAAAAGGAAAAGCCAATTATGCTCGTATTTATCTATATATTTTTTATCAAAACAATCGTTTAGTNTCAGTGACCGTTTCTGAAATTTTGAAATTTCAATGAACGTTTTGAAATTTTCAGGTAACTTTAGTGATCATTTGTGAAATTAACCATATATCAAAATCTTAAATATTTTTAACTAAATATTATTTGTTTAAAAATTACTGGCGTCAAATTATTAATCAATGAAAAATCACTTATTTTTGAAAAACTTTATTTTTCGTCAGTCGTCTCTCTCGAGTCTCAACACACAGATATAAACACAAGCACAGTGCGAAGTGTTGAGCAGCGGCAGCCATGGAGAAGGACATAGGAAAGCGCAAAAATAAGCAATCTTCAAATCCAATAACCCTAGAGCAATTCGTCTCCACTATGGCCCCTTTAATCGACATGGAAAAAGTAAATTCACGCACTCTATTTATGTAATTATTATGTATACACGTCAACAGATTTTTACTGTATTTGAATATTATTTTCTGATTCATGTCAATGGAAACTACCCTTCTTTTCAATTTTCTTTCCTGTTTAATTTTTCTTCTTAATGTAAGAAATGGACATTTATTTTATTTTAATTTTTTGAGAACAATAATTTTATTGACATTAACTGTCAAATAAAAAAATTAAAATAAGTTCAAAAATTTGGTTTCCTTGTTGTTTAGAATAATTAGACGTATGATCGACATTTATTGTTTAGGAAGCTGAGATATCGGCTTCAATGAGCTCGGGGAGGAGTTTGGATACTGCTCAAAAGAAGGGATCCACTATTCTTAATTTGAAGTGTGTAGATGCTCAGGTAGTAAATTTTACTTCTCAATATACTATTGTTTTGGTAATTATAATTCGGACAGAATATCTGGCAGTGTTTTGTGAATGTGGTCTTTTGAGTGTAGGTAGGGTTGATGGGCAAGTCTCTTCTGGAGTTTCAATCTAATAAAGGGGACTTGCTTCCTCCTCACAAGGTAAACTATCCATAGAATGTTGTATTTCTCAAGGTAGTGTGCTTTCCTGCAGTAAATAGTTGTCACGTGTTTCTACCTGGAAGAAAAGGGCATGTGTTCGTGCTTAATATTTATGCATAGTGACCTACTCAGGAATTTGCTCGAGATATGTATCTATATTAGACAGCAGCAAAATAGTTGTTTTTCATAGTACAGTGTAAAGGAACTTCTTGTTGTAGTTCAGCACTTTATAGCACGAGTTCAGATGAATCTGATAGTCTGTTTTCTTATTTAAGTAATACGAGTTTGCAAAGTATTACAAAGAGGATATTTAGGATTGTTGCATTCTCATATTTAAATCTCCATATATATTTTGTTCAAATTTTAAGCAATAAAGTTTATCTTTTAAGATAAATATTAGACTTGAAGGTGAAATCTGTGAAAATATTTTGTTTAGTGATAGGGATCTTTCCTTTTTAAAGTTAGTAATTGATTTTTATTTTTTTCCCCTTGTTTCTTGCTACTATTCTTGGGCTTGAATAATGTTTTCTTCCGTCCAGTTTGGAAATCACGATGTTGTGGTTCTAAAACCAAACAAGGCTGATTTGGGGTCCCCTCCCCTTGGACAGGGTATTGTTTATCGAATAAAGGTATTTTGGCTTTGAATTTTTTGAATGTTCTTCGTGGAAGGGATTCTGTTTAATTGCATTTCATGTATAATTAATTTGAAATACAACAATGTTTTATATGGAGCAGGACTCGTCTATTACTGTTGCTTTTGATGATGTCCCAGAAGAGGGTTTGAATATTCCATTACGCCTTGAGAAAGTGGCAAATGAGGTACATTAAATCGTAGCTTCAATCTAAATAAAGTATATATGAGGACCTCTGGATCCTGCAAATGCAGTATGAATAAGTTTCAATAGGTGAAAGGCAATGAATATTTCCAGAAGTAATTGATTTGTAGGTGACATATCGTCGGATGAAAGATACTTTGATACAGTTAAGTAAAGGTGTGCAGAAGGGTCCTGCTGCTGACCTTGTTCCTGTCTTGTTTGGAGAGAGAAAGCCGACAGTGTCCAAAAAGGATATCAAGTTTACCCCTTTGAATTCCAACCTAGATCATTCACAGGTCTCTCAAACATCATCTTTCATAATATCTTTTTCCTGAGTAACCTCTCAACATTTTCTGAGCATGAATGAGTTCTCGCTTTGTATGTTGCATACATTTTGTATGAATTCAATATGCATCACATCTGCTGTAATATTTGTTTGTGGGATACTTCTTCCTATGATACTAACAGCCTGCTGACAAAAGTTTAATGTATTTGTCTTTTCCAATTAAAATCTGGCAGAAATTGAAAAAAATAAAAACCTATAGCAGGCCTGTAATTTGCAAAAACTCTTGACATGAAATCAGCAGGTGTTGTTTCAGCGCTATACTCTTTTTTCGCCCAAGATGGGATACCTTTTTCAGTGAATAATGTAAGGTTAAAAAAGTGATTTCACCTTATGGTATTCCTAGTTTCATATTGGAATGCTGTCCTTCAAACTTCTCTTACAGGCTGAGTTACGTACTTCTGGAATAATTGATGTAGGTGGGTATATTAAGAATTCTATGACTAAATCTTTGGGGTTTTCCATTATGCTTGCGTATATCATAGTCTTACAGTTATCTTCCTTCTCCTACATTTTTCTTTGCAAGATTGCATTTATACCCTTATTGTTTAACAACACTAAATCGTAATTTTCTTTTCCTAAGAAAGATGCCATTTCAAAGGCCCTGTCATCCAAGGACCTCTTTTTGCTGCATGGACCTCCTGGAACTGGAAAGACTACAACTGTGGTAGAAATTATCTTGCAAGAAGTAAAACGTGGATCGAAAGTTCTAGCTTGTGCAGCTTCAAATATTGCAGTAGATAACATCGTTGAGAGACTCGTGCCTTATAGGTATAGCGATTCTTCAAGTTACAGGCTAAAAAAAATTTCCAAGTTGATATTCATGAACTCTTGAAGAAGATTCATATAAAGGACGGAGAGTTATCTGAAATATCAGTGCAGTCTTCTATTTGTTTTTCTTCTAGTTGAGCTGCATGATCCCCATGTTTTGGCAAGAATTAGGATGAGACACGTGCATATAGAACCAAAAATGATCTATTTCTAGTTAACCATTTAGTTGAATTTCGTGATAGGCTCCCCTTATATATGCTAGGCGATATGTTCAAATTATCTGTATTTCTGTTCTAGTTAATGACTTGTAAATAGGTTGTCCTATAAAGGCAGCGAATATAGATCTTAAACTAGGTCGTGAGATTGAACTCGCAAAGCTTATTGCTTATTTTTCTTGTGCCTCTATGAACTTCTAATTTGGGATTACACATAATGGTTTGCTTGTTATTTCATTACATTATTTAGAGCTCGTTTGGTACCGATTAAAATCCATTTAAAATTGAAAATATAGCCGTTATTGGGTCTCACTCGTCTAATAAAAGTCAACAATAACGGTTAATTTTTCAATCTCCCAAACGGGTTTTTAGCAAGAACCAAATTACTCAACTTTTATTGCCACTTATCAACAGAGTAAAGCTGGTAAGAGTGGGACATCCTGCACGTTTACTTCCTCAAGTACTTGACAGCGCTCTTGATGCACAGGTTACACCTTCCTACATTTTCCCTGTACCTGCCTCTCTCTCTCTCTCTCTCTCTCTCTCTCTCTCTCTCTCTCTCTCTCTCTCTCTCTCGTCCTAATAGAGCAACTTTGGCTAAGCTTAAAATAAGTAATTTCTCCCAAGTAACTTTTTGTTTCCAAATGCGTTAAATTTCTTACTTCTAATTGAAAAAGATGCTTATTTTGACACTGAATCTTACATTACACTCAAAATAAGTCTCCTACTACCTACTTATTCCCAATTTTGAACTATAAATTTTTTGTTACTTTAAAACTTATTCATTTAATTAAAAGTACACTGACAAGTAAACTTTTAAAGCTTAGCCAAACATGCTCTTAGCTATTTATTTATATTACTTTATTCTAATCATGAATTCCACTTTTCTTTTTCTCAAATTGTTAGCAGTCATACTTGAGTTAGTATGGGCATATGGTCAAGTATTTTCTTTCTTTAAGACTGCTGTGAATTGTTTTATTTGAACTCACAGTCTTTAATGATGATGATAGTAAGGATGGATATGTCCAGTAAGGCATTTCCTCTTTTGACACTCGACCTGTCGTAGCACGGACACTTAAATTAGGGAGCGTGTCCATGTCCGACACGTGTCGGACACGAGTCGATACCGACACTCTACTATTGTCATTTTTCTTTTTATATTAGAAATATTATATATTGTTAATTCAAAATTATTAGTAAGTAACAAATAGGTACTCATGTTTAAAAGATTTCAACGAGAAAAATTA
>CAIGRF010062672.1:64839-75048 GCA_903798235.1 Fraxinus ornus
CGAGGGCCACTACCTCGGCTACCACGAGAGAAACCACCACGAGCACCACTAAGTTGATCACCTCGATTTCGTGTAGGAATCTGTGTAACAAGTGCCGAATTTAGTGAATTTTGAATTTAACAAAGTACACTTAACCCTGCCGTTCATTTAAGTATAATTTGATGATTTCATTGCTCCTTTGATGGATTTCTACAGGCATTGAATGGGAAACTGTTAAAAGCGAAAGACAGAAATACAAAGAGAGAGATTAGGAGAGAGCTTAAGACTCTTTCCAAAGAAGAGAGTAAAAGGCAGCAGCTGGCTGTGACGGATGTGATTAAGAATGCAGATGTGGTGTTGACAACGTTGACAGGTGCATTGTCTAAGAAATTGGAAGGCTTTTCGTTTGATTTGGTTATTATTGATGAAGCTGCACAGGCACTTGAAATAGCCTGCTGGATTGCTTTATTGAAGGTAATTATAGAATAAAAGGCGCTAATGATAACACTGCACAAGGTACTCTATTTCTTCAAAACACACACATATAGAGGCATAAAATAACAATGCGGCTGGGCCACCTGCCTGGCACCTAAAAACGGCCTGTACTGCGCTCAATTATTCTTTTATTTTGAAACAACAGCTAAACTATCTAATTTGTTATTGTAGGGTCCAAGGTGTATACTAGTCGGTGATCACCTCCAGCTTCCTCCAACTATTCAAAGTGTTGAAGCTGAGAAGAAAGGATTAGGAAAAACCCTCTTTGAACGCCTCGCGGACTTGTATGGAGATGAAGTCACGTCTATGCTTACTGTTCAGTACCGCATGCATGAACTTATCATGAACTGGTCGTCTGATGAACTCTATGACAGTAAGGTGCTCAGATATATTTGAACTATAGTATCTTTTTCTTATTCCATGATGTCATGTTCACTAACCATGTTCATATTTGTAGCACTGCATGCATGAACTTGCTGAATGAGTATTCAAAAATGCTCAGATCTTGTTTAAAGATTAATTCTTGTTCAATTTATCGCTCCATATTTTTTTCTTCTCCTCTTCATCGCCATCTTCCTCACAGTAATGACTAATTGACAGATATGAGCATGACACGTATCCATATCTATTTTGTGCATGTGGTTAGATTAAAGCCCATTCAAGTGTTGCTGCCCATGCGTTATATGACATTGAGGATGTAAAGAAGACATCTTCAACAGAGCCAACACTTCTTCTCATTGACACAGCTGGGTACGCTTGTTACCTTGCCATTTGTTTTCTGTAGTCTGGATTTTTTACGTCACTTAAGACAGTTTCTGCTTCAGTCCAATGCCAAAGATATAAAAAATTTGTTGGCTTTCAACTGCAGTTATATTTTATACATAGTTTGCCCATGGATGTAAAATTCAAGAAAGTTAGAGATTTGGGGATGGAAAATTCGAAAAACATAATCACGACATCCTATTGTTATTTATTTCAAATTTCATAGAAGTTCAATTTTGTCCTGAATACAAGTTGGAATGGATGTCATTTCCATGGCAGGTGAGTATTAGATGCTAATATAAACAGGTCAGGTTCATGGTTATGTTCTTATTGTTATTGCAATGTTTGTTTGGGGGTCCAAATAGTACTGAATATTATTAAGAAAGGAAAACAAGTTAAAATCTTGTTCATACTGCGTCTGGAACAGGCACTTATAGTTTCTACCATTCTGTTTCAGTTGTGACATGGACGAGAAGAAAGATGAGGAAGATAGCACATTGAATGAGGGTGAAGCGGCAGTCGCTATTTCACATGCTAAGAAACTTGTGGACAGTGGAGTCAATGCTTCCGATATAGGTATCATAACACCTTACGCAGCACAGGTATTGTTACATTGACAAAAACTTATAACTCCACTAGTTGGTCGAGGATTTAAATTAATGCAAATTTGTTGAATTCTATGTTGAAACTTCCGTTGTAGGTTGTGTTACTGAAGATGTTGAGAAGCAATGAAAACAAGCTAAAAGATATGGAAATCTCAACAGTAGATGGCTTCCAAGGCCGAGAGAAGGAAGCAATTATCATTTCAATGGTGCGGTCGAACTCAAAGAAAGAGGTATTGCTAGTGAGACATTTCTGTCTAAGATGGTCAAATTGTGTAACATAAGTATAATTTAAATAAAAAATTTATCATTTTGTAACAAACTTAAGTTTTTGGATGAGGTTAACCTGCGATGGAAAATGATTGTAGTAAATATTAATTGATTTTGAATTCAGGTGGGATTTTTAAGCGATCACAGGAGAATGAATGTTGCTGTAACACGAGCAAGGAGACAATGTTGTATCGTCTGCGACACCGAGACAGTTAGTAGCGATAAATTCTTGAAGCGTTTAATAGAGTACTTCGAGGAACACGGCGAATATTTGAGTGCTTCTGAGTATGGTGTGTAAGTCGAAGAAATTTGTTCAAGAGGGTTCGTCTTCTGTGAAGTCGAAGCACACCACTGAGTTGGCTGCTCATCATATGTTATCACTCTTTAAGAGCTTCGTCCCAATGATTTTTAGCAGAAATTTAAATTCTCTTAGACCTGAGTATTGTATCCTAGATTGTTGTACAAAACCCTGAAATTGTTTTGTTTATGTTTGGCCGATTCTCCATCGCTCCACAGTTTCGAAGACTTGAGGGATTCTCTTGGGCTTAGACCGGTTAAAATTTAGATTTTAATTTAAATTAAAGTCAATAATTAATTTTAATTATATATTTTATGAATTTTACAACTTTTCAAATTTCAAATACTCATTTTATCGGCTTTCATCAAAATTTATTAAAATTTTGATTTTAGTTACCACCAGACATTGATATATGAGGGGTACTAGACGTACAATGTCGGTTGACAACTTTTTACACATGGAGTGGGTGGGATGATAATTTTTTTGTATTTTTAAACACAATGGGACCCGTCATTGTGAGAGTGTTGTCCACCAAAGTTGTGAACCAGTGTTGTACAAGTAGAATATTCGTTGATGTATACACGGTTGAGAATGACCCATTTGGTGAAACCTTCACCAAGTACCACTTCTACTGTGGCCCGTACAACCCATTATTCCCGGACCCCGGTCACTTAAAATCTAAAATTTATTTAAAACAACCAAATAATGCCATGTGTGCAACTATGAAGCTCTAGGGACCCACCTCCAGGCTCCATAATGGTTTTAAAAAGTAAATAATGGGTTGAATTGGAATAGTGATGACTGGAAAATAAAATAAAATAAAATTTAATGTTTACTTTCAGAATATAAAATGACAAGAAGCCAGGAATAAATAAAATGACTGATAAAAAGCGTAGTGTAGGCGTGCATTAAAAATGGTTTGGATTGGATAGGCATAGGCGTTTGTTTCAACAAAACAAATATTTTTTCCTAGAATATTAGAAAAGCACCCAACTTTGAACAAAATTTCATTATAGTCACTCATTTTTTTTTCCCCCAAACTGTGGCTCGTCGATAATATATTAGTACGTTAACCTTTTCTCTCTGTATTAAAAATTACATTTCAATAGCAAAACTATTTTTTTTTTCACGTTGAGCTATATTATTTTTTTCATACTCATTTTTCTACTTATTTTCAATCACATATTTTTCAATAAAATAATATTTTCCATTACATCAATAATCCTTCATTCTTTTTCAATTAAATATTCTCCATCATATAAAAATTGCATTCTTGGCTACAAATTATGCACCAAACAGGAGTTTAATCTCGTTAGACAAAATAAAAAGTCCTTGTAGCCGATGGCGGATCCAAGAACTCATTTGAACTAGGATGAATAGCGACCGTCCAATGTAGGGAAAAAAAAATCGATTGAGCCAATATGGACGGTCGCTATGACTAGTCGGGTGCTAGTTCTATCACTAGTAACTTATGTAGAGCTTTATAAATGTTATAGTTTATCGAACTGTATTTCTCTTGACGACTCAAAACTATTTGACTCAAAATAATCTATAAACCGATTTCATCATCTCTTGTTTACTTGTATTTCCTTGGCATATTTTGTGTTAAAAAATCGTGAGTTTACTCATCTAGATAGTGCAACAAGTAGATCGATGAGTTCATGTAAGAAAATTTGTCTATCTCATAGGAATCGAGTGTTGGATTTCAGGACAAAATTATATCAAATTTCAAAGAGAAGTAAACTGAACTAAACTAGTGAGAATATTATTATAAATGGACCCAATTTGCTTCAAAATGTGTAATCCGTGAAATGGCATTGCACTTGGGTTTTTAATTCTTGAGTTTAGTACTTCAAATTTCTTAAAGTTTAAGTAGTATTTGACAAAACCGGTCGATCCGATTTGGTTCAGGTTCAATCCAGTGTCCAAACTGGAATGAAATTGAGATTCCAATGGTAAGTTTGGAACAAAAAAAAGTTGAGTGACAAATGAAATCTTACTCAAAAGTATGGTCACCTCTGTTTTCTTCCCGAATATTTAATTATTCTATCACATTTAGCATTGATCAGTCGAAGAAAAAGAAGAGAGAGAAACAAGAAGAGAGTAAAAACATAGGAAATGGCGAAGACAAAAGAGAGTGGAAGAAGTTCCTCTTGTTACTGCTACAACTTTCTCTCTCTAGATCTGTAAATACAATTACACAACTTGCTGTAAAATCTGTTTTTTACATATTCAAGAATATATGTATTTATATTTGATTTAAGTTGCTGTTGCAGCTGGTCTTGCTCTTCTCTTCTTCATATTACTGTTAACCGGTAAGAAATGTTACCATTTTTACTTCCATGTACTATATATTTATGTCTCTCTCTCTGTATATAGACATACAAATAACTTTACTATATTTATGTGTGAGTTAGAGTTTATGAGTTTAAGGGTTCTTTCAATTTCTATTTGATCTTCATTACTCCTATTTGTTTTTCTAGGGTTGAGGTAGATAAAAGTGGAAATTTGTGTTATTCATTTTGTTTTTACTCCTGATTTTTTTTTTTTTTCTTTGTATTTATTCATTCTTTTTCATGCTTGAACAAATTATTCTTAGTAGCTATTTCTCAATTGATACTTCCATAAATCTGATTACTAATGTATGTAGCTCTATTTCTATTTTGATTATTGCACTGTCTGTGATTATAGTGAGAGGTATAGACCCTAACTTTTTATTTTTGGTTTAGCATTTCGATGAGTTGGACACTTCTCCTAATATTTGCAATGCAAATTTAGCTAGTGATTCACCCTCTATCCAAATCTATCTCTAAATTTACTAAATCTAGAAATGATAATATTTTTTTTCCTGATGCTATCTACTTTTATTCGCCATAATTTCTTATTTTCATAAAGTTTCAACCTTTCATTTATTTTGTAGCCCCCCTCTCTTACCCCACATATTGATAGCTCTTGGTTATCAATTAATTGCTATTCCTGTTGGCAGTTGAATTTTATTCTTTGCAGAACTTTTGCCAATTATGTTGATTTATTTGTTGCGTGATTATGGATTCCTTCAGTTTTGATTCTAATATCTAGAATTCTTTGCCAGTTGGATTTCAGAAATAAAAGCGTTTGCTGTGTGTTGGAGCCATTGGAACATAGAAGAAATCCATTCCTTTATCATCTCCCAATCACTTTCAGTACCGGAAATATAATCATGAACGTTAATCCTTTGAATGTTGAAACTGAAGATGCTTTTGCCAGTTTGCTTGAACTTGCAGCCAACAATGATATAGAGGGCTTTAAAAGATTGGTTGGTCGCGAGCCGTCCTGTATTGATGAGGTTGGACTGTGGTATGGACGTCAAAGGGGCTCGAAGCAAATGGTTTTTCATCAAAGAACTCCTTTGATGGTGGCCGCAACTTATGGTAGCCTTGATGTACTGAAACTGATTATCTCTTCACCTGAAGTTGATGTGAATCGATCATCTGGTGTTGACAAGAGCACTGCTCTTCACTGTGCTGCATCTGGTGGATCAGTTAAAGGCGTTGATGTTGTGAAACTACTTTTGGCAGCTGGTGCAGATCCTAATCTGGCGGATGCAAATGGTTGTTGTCCTGTTGATGTTATTAATGTCCCTCCAAAGTTTCAAGAAATGAGAATTTCTCTTGAAATGATTCTCAGAAATGACGCCTCATTTGAAGAACTCAATCTTAGAGTGTCAACAACTGTTCCAAATTCTGATTCTCCACCTCTTTCACCATCTGCTCATATTGGATCCCCGACATCTCCTTCAGAGTTGGTGGCTTCTCCTAAGAGCGCAAAGTTTGCATCGGAGAAGAAAGAGTACCCCATTGATCCATCTTTGCCCGACATCAAGAATAGCATCTATTCTACAGATGAGTTCAGAATGTTTTCATTTAAGGTCCGGCCTTGCTCTCGTGCCTACTCACATGATTGGACCGAGTGCCCATTTGTTCACCCGGGGGAAAATGCTCGAAGAAGGGATCCTAGGAAATACCACTACAGCTGTGTACCTTGTCCTGATTTTCGCAAGGGGGCTTGCAGAAGAGGGGACATGTGTGAATATGCTCACGGGGTCTTCGAGTGCTGGCTTCACCCGGCTCAGTATCGGACTCGGCTTTGCAAAGATGGTACAAGTTGCAACCGCAGAGTCTGTTTCTTTGCCCACACGCAAGAGGAACTCCGACCCTTGTATGTCTCGACAGGTTCAGCTGTTCTTTCTCCTCGCTCAACTTCCTCTGCTGCTAATGCCATGGATTTTGCTGCAGCAATGAGCCTTTTACCGGGTTCTCCTTCATCTCCATTTACTCCTCCTATGTCACCATCTACAAATGGCATGTCAAATATGGGTTGGCCCCTACAAAATGTTCCGTCATTGCATTTACCTGGAAGCAACCTCCAGTCCAGTCGCTTGCGAACATCACTGAATGCTAGAGATTTCCCCCTCGAAGACTTGAGTTTGTTGCAAGATTTTGATGTCCAACAGAAGCAGTTCTTGAATGAACTATCCCGCTTATCCCATCCAAGTATTAATACCAATTCATTGAACCATTCTGCTCGATCCAAATCCTTAATCCCTTCGAATCTTGAGGATGCATTTTCTGTGGATAATTCGTCTCCCCTATATACAGATCCATCTGTTTTCTCCCCAACACATAAATCAGCACTTCTTAATCAATTCCAGCAGCAGCAACAGAACATCCTATCTCCAGTTGACACGCCTTTTTCACCAAGAAACATAGATCACACCCTATTGCAAGCCTCTTTTGGGGTTCCGTCTTCTGGGAGGATGTCACCACGCAGTGCAGAGCATATGTCATCAATGAATTCTCGGGTGTCAATGTTAGCTCAATGTGAGAAGCACCAGAAACAGTTTCGAAGTCTCAGCTCACGTGATCTTGGCTCCAATGCTATGGCTTCTGTTGCCTCTTCCGAAGATGCATGGTCAAGCTGGGGATCCTCTACTGGGAAGCCTGACTGGGCAGTCAATGCCGATGAGTTTGGTAAGGTAAAGAGATCATCATCATACGAAACTCTGAATAGTGCTGAGGAGCCTGATCTATCATGGGTTCAGTCACTCGTTAAAGAATCTCCACAGGAAACAAAGGAAAAATCTGCACCTCCTGTCTTTGGCACAGCTGGTTCGGTTACATCTACTAGTGAGAATGCAAATTTGAATTCACAGATTGAACAAATTGATCAATCTACTGCTTTGGGTGCATTGCTCGAGCAGATGAAGCTTGATCAGCTGATGGCTCAGTAAAATCAAAATTACTTTTATCAAGACTTTAGGTAGGTTCAGATTCCGAAAACATAAGATTTCAGTGAATAAGACCGGGATTTAGTTTTTGGATTTTTTTCAGTAACAAGCTTCGGAAAGGAGGCAACTTGGCTTGGTAAGATGGTCCAAATTTTTCTGAAGAAAACACTAATCTTTCACTAATTTGGTTTACTAGTTAAACCTAGGCGAAAGGACTGGGATACTGTGTTAATTATTGCCCAGTGTAGGCAATTATAATTGCGATTACTGATATTTTTACTGATTTTAGGTCTATATTCCTTTTTGTTTCGCTTGTTGGATTAGCATAATCATTCAATGCTATCAAAACACTTCTTATTAATAGGGTTTTGTAATACATGTCAATTTGGTGCTTCCATATTGTTAGTGGGAAAATAGAAGAAGACAATAATCCTATACTTAGTATTTGATTTTGTAACTTGAAATATTTCCATTTCTTGGATAAGGTGATATTGGTTTTGGTATTTCTGTCTTTCTTGAATGGCAATCCAATTTTTATTTCATCTTATGCTATGTTGTGTTGGACTCTGGGGAGATTATCATACTACCCTCGACTGCAGATCTACCTAATATTCGTAGTCTATGACGGGTCGGTTGTGGGTTGTTCTTGGTGCTCTTGTTTGACATTATAGTGAAGAAAGTGCTGCGACAAATAGGGCATAGGTGAACTACTATACATCTGTATGTTGACTGTTTGTTTTCTTGGAATAATTTCATTTATAGGATATTCTCTTTATTTCGTTAGATTTATTCCATTCTTGAAAGACGGTCTCTATTATCATATTATCGTAAAGGAATTGGAACATGGCTTTAGTAGATTTCAAATCCCAAAAGTCTGATTTGGGTTCTTGATGGACAAGGACATGGGATCTAATTGCTCATTATTTTTGAAGCTTTATGGCGATGAGATGCTAGGTGATAATATTTTAATATCCGAGGAATAATGAATTTTACTTTGCAAGGAATGATGATGAAACTCTGCCACGAATATTGATGCTCATTTGATGCCATCAACTTTACACGATGTGTTGGTTTAGAAAAATATTTAGTGCAGCAGTACTGGACACGTCTGTAAAGTTGAGAGTTACGATCTAATGCTACTTAATTCATCTTATCGAATATGTCAATTTGACATGATACTGCACAAATCACTTGAAAACTTTATGGATGGCATGGACGAATTCCTTGCTTCATCCAAATGTGTGAAAGATTCTAGCCGCACTTAAAAGCTTCGCTCCATCTATTTATTGTTGGGTACAAGTAACCAAACATGTCCATAGGATGTATACCTACTTGAGCTGCCTCTTAACTAAAAAGAAGGTTTGGTCATATTTTATAGATAAAAAGTAGAGATCATTGACATTTTGGTATGATACGTCTTTAATTATTTTAATTGTCACGGTCTACCTAACTTATTACATGTACTTAAATCTTGTTATTAAGAACAAGGAAGAAAGAGCTTACCTCAACGGGTGTCCAAGTTTCTCTCATGGGTAACATACAGTTAAACCTCGATAAAGTAATAATCTCGATTATATAATAATTTGTTTTGATCCCGACTTGGGCCAATGGACTAAAGTAATAACCTCGCTAAATGCATTAAGTAATAAAAAAAAAGAAGGGCAAATTAGGTCCAATACCCTAAAATATTGATTAATTTGATAAATACCCTAATAACTAATTAAATTATATAAGAACGTAACGTTATAAGCCCCCCCCAATACCTCTCCAAAATCCCCAATCTTTCATCAGATTTTCGCTACAAAGAATTAGGAGCCACCACAGTATAGGATCAAATTCCATACACTTATCTCTTTCCAATTAATGGCGAGAAAGTGAAGAAGTTATTCAAGCAAAAGATGATAATGATATTGAATTGGAAAGCAATTCTCACAACTTTGAACTGAAAGATTCGTTGGAAAAAGTGTTCGGTTGTGAAAATGAAGATGTCAAAAGGAAACATTCATGCTAAGGTAGAAATGACCTACAAGGAAATCGGTGATTACAACTCGTCGAGATTGAAACGTCGATTAATGTCTCGGTTAAACGATGGTTGCTTAAATGCCCGAGTCTCTTTCTCTATATATTTAATTGAATAGCTCTTAAATTAATGTTTAAACATTAGGTTTTTGCAAAACAAAGTGGGAAAATGAAGGTTGAATATCTGGAGATTATGATTACAGTAAATATTTTGCAGTAGCCATTGATAGAATCCTCATTCTTCCACTAGTAAATTAAGATGTGAGCTATGAATTTCTGTGTGTCTCAGTCATTATGTGTTTATGGCAGCCTTTTACCTCAATAGCATCCCAAAATTTATTGGGAGTTCATTTTATTATCTTCCAGTTAAATTAACTTCACAACATCAGTTCTCACTTCTTTACGTCATTTTATAGGAAGAACACCGTGCCAGAGATCTATTTTGTGCACAGGGCCAAAATGGCTGCTCTATCACTTATTGTCTGAAATGTTTTATCTTTGTTTTGCAATTTTTGCTG
>CAIGRF010062672.1:93285-109301 GCA_903798235.1 Fraxinus ornus
GACAACTAATTTGAATTCTGTTGGTTTTCGTTTTGTTTCGACTTCTTTGTACTTTCTTCAAATTTTGCTTTGTTGGCAAGTTCATTTACGGCTTCCACGCTCTTTTCTATTCTTGCAGCAATTTCTATCAGCAATGTAGAAATGGAAACTATTGGAACTATCTCCATGATAGGTACTATGGCAGTACTGCTTTCGTTTCCCTCTTCTGCGCCATTTTTGGAGTCTTTAATAATTGGTTGTTTCGATAGGGACTTGAGGGCACCTTGAAGTTTTTGTACTGCATTGTTCATCTCATGTACCATGAGATCAATCTTTGTCGATTTTGTCATTGTGTTCATAGTAACTGCCAATTCTTTTAACACGTCCGAGGAACTAGAACTTAATCCTATGCAATACTTGCTGAATTGCTTCTTTAGGATATCGGGTGCCTGCAAAAACACCGAAAAACATGAATACTATGGACCAAAAAAAGTAAAGCAGTGTTGGCTTGTTTAGTAAGGCATTTTTTACAACAATGAACAGGACATTTTAATTACCTCTGTGTCTGAGTTTGTGCTAACATTAAGAGTCTCAATGCAGCAAGCACATTCACGCAGTAACACCCCGACTTTTAGGTACTCATTCCATGGATGTCGAAACATGAAGCGTCCATGTGCAGGCTCCCACCTAGCAAAATTAGCCTGTGGGGAAGCAGAGTTTATACACAAGTAAAATACTTGAAAAAGAAGAGTAAAGTTTTTGAAGTTGTGGCAGTAAATTTTCATATGAATGAGGAATATACCGTGGCTTCTTCTGTATCCTTTGAATTAAGCACACATTTGTAACCTTGTAATAATTTGTCTGAATCTTCACCCTCGCTATTTACATTTGCATTGATTCCGAAGTATTCTACGACATATACTGGGTTTTAACGAACAAAAGATAATTATTAATTTTTGTTTTTCGTAAATCAACGTGTTATAATCATTGTGGTTTTTTGGGGCATACCATTTAAGGAATCAGCAATTTTTTCCGTGTTATTTGTGATAAGATCGTGAAGTTCATTTCCTGCCCATACAGGACAGAAAATTATGGTTATAAGGATGCAAAGGGAGGTCCCTATGGCAATTGTGGATAATCTCTGATGAGCCAATGCGAACAATTGATCTACATGATAGCCCGATACTGACACAAGACTAAACGTGAGGATGAAGATCACAGCACCATAGTCGAATCGTGCTTTTATTGTTGGAATGAATCGAGAGATGGTTACGGCAGCAGCTGCAAGAAAAGTAAATGATTTCTCAGCAACAGTTAAACACTATAATATATCTTAAAGATGTTAAATTTCGTTAACGATGCTGTGGGAATTAAACCTGACAGTAGATTGATTGAGAAAAAATTCTGAAGAGGACCTAAAAAGGAGAAATTCGACCTACCTAAGAGGAAAACTGAGACTTCAATAATAATGGGTTCGAATTTTTCTCCCGATTGATTTGCAATCCAGTGAACACCGAGTCCTAGTGCTCCGGCCAAGAAAGTTGCAGTAGCCCTATTCACACATTTAGAGAGTGTAGCACCTGCATTATTAAGAATGAGTTAAAATCTTGGCTGTCGTCATTTTCTAATATTGTGAATCAGAAAGTTCCTACGAGTATTATAATCTTGCTCAAGTTTTGAATACTTACCCACAGTGTATTCGAATACCACGACAACAGTCATAACAGCCCATATAGCATTCCCTCCGATTCCATCATACAAAGGCCTCAAGTAATACAAGAACGAGACGATAGAAAGAGCCATCCCTACTTTCACTCCATGAATAGCTTTCTTAGGCTCCCTAACTGCTGAACTCCAAGCCTTTTGAAAAAACTTCCAAATTCTTGACACGAACCCCACTATCAAACCTTGTAATCCATTGCAAACTCGGATTTGAGACTTCGACTCAGGCACTAAAACTTTAGAAGTAGTTTCATTGGGGATATTAATCCTCCATTCCAATCCTCCAGATTGTTTACTTTCCTCGACCATCTTTACTTATATCAAAGAACTCGAGAACAACCTTGTCTAGCTGAAATGGTAAGTTATATACGAGGTAGGTTATGAAAAGAACTGCTGAATGCAGAATTCAGCAGCTTTCACAATCAAAGTTTGTGTCTTTGGCTAGGTTGTTATATAGGTTGCTTGGATTTCCAAAAATAATTGTACGGTTTGTATGATGTACAAAAAGGAAAGATATATATATGGCTGCCTAAGGTTGCTTGGATTTCCAAAAATGGCTGCCTAAGGTTGCTTGGATTTCCAAAAATAATTGTACGGTTTGATGTACAAAAAGGAAAGTATATTTTTTGAAAGTCTACAAAAAATTGATATTAACGTTTAAATTAGAGAGTTTAATATTGATCGTGTCATATAGCACAGGTCGTTTGCTATTGGGCCAGTAGGGTATTTGTACTGGACATTTAATGGAATTGGAAGTATGTGGTCCAAGCCCAATAGTCAAATGGGCTATCCATCATAACTCATCACTCTATTGGACTTAGGCCGGACTACCCAAATCAACCCAAACTAGACTACCCGGACTGTCAAATAGCCCACCCGTATTTTATCAAAATTGATAATAAAAAATAATCTAAATAAACAGTAGCGTCTAGTTCTTCTATTCTTGTTCCTAACGAAGCCTTTCATAAAACTCAGCCACTCACTTCAACTTCAAAACGTAACCCCATCCTCCATTGCCACTTTCTCTACCTCTCCCAGTACATATACAGCGAGAGGGTGAGGGTTTTGCTGAAGCAATGGAGATGGCTATTGGGTTACACTCACACACTCGTGTTCTCCCCTCTACTTTCTCCATATCAACAAAAAATATTGGAGCGAAAAAGAGAAACTTTGTTAATAATTTTTCTTTCTCTGGGCTTAAAAGAGAAACTTTCGGGTGCAACTTATCATTGGTTAAGAAATCGAGTTTTAATGTTTGTTCGAGAATCCCATTTCGTAATTCTGTCAGATGCTCAGTTTCTCAAGCCACGGACATCACCCCAGGTTACAAATACTTTGTAAATGACTGTATGAACATATAGTTATTTTGCTTTTATTTAATATGATTTTATATTGTTTCTAGCATCAGGAAATTATGGGTCTTTTCTTGATGTACAAGGTTTTTGTGTTAATTATGCTACATAATTTGTACTTCTTGTGACTTCATTTGATTGGAAAATTCCTTTACACCTATTTTCTGCCTTTTCGCTCTTTTCTTTGGGTCTTGGTGGGGTGTGTGTATATGAATTTGTGATCATGCTGTTAATATCTTAGTTTAAGCGAGTTAATGCTATGACTAATTCAATTTTACAGCAGCCACAGTAAAAAAAATCATGTTTTTATACAAACCCAAGTTCCCTTTTACTAAATCTAATGAATTAGAGTATGTTTGCTAAGCTTTAAAAGTTTACTTGTAAGTAAATAATAAGTTTTAATGTTAAAGTCGGAAATTAGAACATGTGTGGTCTTGCCAAAAAATAAGTCAAATTCACCTTTTAAGCTACTTATTTTCCTAAAATATGATTCACTTATAAAAATTAACAATATTTACTCAAAAGTAAGAAAATAGTAACTTAATTAAATAAAATTTACCCTTTTTAAGCTTCGCCAAACCTGCCTTTAATTTGTTGTTCTAGATATAACCTGTTACATTTTCCATGGTGTATGATGATGCAGATGAGCATTTTTTAGTTTGAGAGCTAGGTGAAATGTGCATTTTGTTTTTCTATGATGTTGATGGCAATGCGGGATCTTTAAGTCTATCATTTGTAACTCTTATAATTGGTCTTTTCCATTTTTCTTTTCGTGGTGAATTGCGAACATATATTCTCCCTTAAACTTGTGTCTTAGATCATAGTATAAAAGAATTCAAGTCACTTTGGTTCATATATGTACTTTGGATTCTGATTTTCTGTTGTTTAACTCTGCCTCAGAGAAAAAGGGCCAGTTAATGAGGAGAAATGACATACGTAATATAGCAATTGTCGCTCATGTAGATCATGGGAAGACTACACTGGTGGATTCAATGTTGAAACAAGCAAAAGTAGGTATTTTGGAAATCCTAGCTATTTTGATTTCCTTTTCGAAATAAGTTTCTAACAGGAAAACAAAGGTGGCACATGCTTTAAGATGAGACCATTTTTGAGAATCTTTCAATTGCAGTCATTTCGTGGATTTCTGTCGATGATATAGTATGTTTGGACAAAAAAGAATTAATTAGATAAGTAGTAATCAATGGTTTCTTGACAAAATTTTTGCTTTGCGTGATCAGTTATTTCCTGTCATTTTTTTATGTTTGTTCAATCACCTCATCCGAGTTTAGTAAGTAAATTTTACTTCCTCTAAACATGTTTGTTCTGATGTTGTGTATTGCAAATAGTGCAATAGTATGCTCGCGTACTGATGTTCCCAAGAAAATTATTAGAAAAGGAGGAGTCGGGGACAGATTATAACTACTTCTTCAATCAAGATGCTTTATAAGAGTTACTCTCTGCCTTCCAACATTATAATACTCCCACTTTCTGGACTTTACTTTTGTACCCAGTATAACGGTCACTTATCTGTGCAATATTGTTTTGGCAAATTAGGTTGGTAGGAAAGAGTGGGGTCTTGCAGGTTCAATGAATCTTAAAATGTCTATATTTGCTTATCCAGTTTGCATTACTCCAGCTTTCCTGGCTAACTACTAAGCTTTCCAGGTTCGCTACTCAAGTTGAACTCGTGTTTTCCTACAGTCTTTCTTAATTGGCCCTTACGTTTGTCCTGTAAAGAAAAGTTTTCGGTCGTTGATTCATGATTCTGTGTAAATTGACAATGTCTTTTCCTCTAAAAGTCATCGTGGCCTCTAATAATGTATGAAAAGTTATTTTGCCAAGTGTTCATTATTCGTTTGGGTGAAGTGAGGAAGCTAATTTCTGTTGGGTTTTGTGACCCAAATATGGTCCAAATTGGGTATAGGGCTTCGCGTTTTGGAGTATTGGGCTTGAAGATGTCAAAATAGGGTCCAAGAAGGAAAAATGACGGATTGACGGCGCTGGACGGTCGCTTGACTCCCGCTCGAGCGAGATGAGCAAAATTAGAACAGCGAATCTGTCGCTAGTCGTCGCTCGAGCGACAGGCTCTCGCCCGATTATAGCTCACTCGAGCGACGGGCCACAAATCTTTTTCCTTATTTTTCGATTTTACGCGATTTTTTGACCTAGTTACCATGTTTTAGGGTTTTGGACGGTTCCCTATAAATAGTGGATTCCTCATTCAGTTTTGTAAGCAGAATATTGCATAAATTGTATTCTCTCTCAATTGGTTGTTAATAAAGTATTATGTTCCTCTGCTAATTCATCTTTTTGCTTGTTTTTTTTTTAATCTTATTTTTCTTTGTGCGATCTATATTTCATATCGCGCCATATCAACTTCTCAAATTCCTAACAAGTGGTATCGGAGCTAAGGTTCAGCAGCTCCGCGGAGCAAAGATTTGATTCGTTCGAGGTTTTTTGATCGATGGCTCCATGAAGTATGACATTCCGCTATTGGATCACTATACAAGATTTTCGTCGTGGCAAGTGAAGATGAGAGCTATATTGGCGCAAATGGATTTGAACGATGCTTTTTTGGGAATTCGGGGGTTGGGTTCATTTGTATCCGTGTTTGGATATAGTGGAAGAGGAAGAGTACTTTGGAGTGTTGAAGAGGTTTGGTTCAGTTTGAAGAGTTCAGTGTGTTCGCTGCAGTCGGACTTATTTTTCCAGGTGGAGAAATTTTAGAGTTTNCGGAACTTTGATATGAAGAAAGGTGGCTAAATTATTGAAGGAGGAGTTCAGCAAACATGGTTGGAAGTAGTAATGAGACGTGAAGAATGTATCAAACATTGCATGGCGAAGAAGCAAAATGCAGTGCTTAGCATGAAATTTGGTACAAAGATCTCCACAGCAAAAAATAATATATTATTGAAAAGATAATTTATGTAAAAGAGGGATTGCAATTCGAAATTGTAGATCAAAACTTATGCTCATTTGAGGTCAAAGACCTAGGTACCACTCCTATTAAGAAACTTCTAACTTGGAAACCTAATTTCGATGGCTTAGAGGTATTTTTTCTATCTATTTTTTTGGTCTTTTTAAGATTCCCCAAGATTCTCAACATCAAAAGGGAGACCTCGTAACATATACTATTAATCTATAGACCATAAGTAAAAACACAACTTCTGAGAGGAATACACAATAGAGGCTAGGTTTGGAGCGATTTGCAAGAAGGGGTTCTTATTCTTCAAAAAGGGTTTTATTTTAACTCTTTTATGTATATTTCATTAATTACGATGAGTAACTAAATTTCTAGTTGGAACTAAATATGTAACCGTTGGGTTTTGTGATTCAAATCCAATCCAAATTTGGCCTAGAGCTTCAGGTGTTAGAGTATTGGGCTTGAAAATGTCAAAATAGGGTCTAGAAGGAAAAATACGGATTGACGGCGCGGACGATCGCTCAACTGCCGCTCGAGCGAGAGGAGTAAAATTGGAACAACGAATCCGTCGCTAGCCTGTCACTGAGCCGTCACTCAAGCGACGGGCCGCGAATCTTTTTCCTTATTTTTCGATTTTACGCGATTTTTTGACCTAGTTACCATGTTTTAGGGATTTGGACGGTTCCCCTATAAATAGTGGACTCTTCATTCAGTTTTGTAAGCAGAATATTGCATAAATTGTATTCTCTCTCCATTGGTTGTTAATAAAGTATTATGTTCCTCTTCTAATTCATCTTCTTGCTTGTTTTCTTTTTAATCTTTTTTTCTTTATGCGATCTATACTTCATATCGCGCCATATCACATTCTCAAATTCCTAACAAGGAGTATTGAAGCTAAGGTTCAGCAGCTCCGCAGAGCAAGAATTTGATTCGTTCGAGGTTTTTTGATTGATGGCTTTCATGAAGTATGACATTCCGCAATTGAATCGCTGTACAAGATTTTTGTTGTGACAAGTGAAGATGAGAGAGCTATATTGACGCAAATGGATTTGGACGATTTTTTTTTGGGAATTCGGGGGTTGGGTTCATTTGTATCTGTGTTTGGATATGGTGGAAGATGAAAAGTACTTTTGAGTGTTGGAGAGGTTTGGTTCAATTTGAAGAGTTCAATGTGTTTCGCTGCAGTGAAACTTATTTTTCCAAGTGGAGAAATTTTGGAGCTTGGTTCGTTGCACCGGAATTTGTGTCAAGGTGGAAATCGATGGGTTTTAGACTCAAATCCTGTCCAAATTGGGTCTAGGGCTTCGCGTTTTGGAGTATTGGGTTTGAAGATGTCAAAGCAAGGTCTAAGAAGGAAAATGATGGATTGACGGCGCTAGACGGTCGCTCGACTCATGCTGGAGCGAGATGAGCAAAATTGGAACATCGAATCAGTCGCTAGCCTGTCGCTGAGCGATGGCTCAAGCGACAGACTCTCGCCTGATTATAGCTCCAGCTTCGCTCGAGCGACGGACCGCGAATATTTTTCCTTATTTTCCTGTTTTACTTGATTTTTTGACCTAGTTATCATGTTTTAGGGTTTTGGACGGTTCCCCTATAAATAGTAGACTCTTCATTCAGTTTTGTAAACAGAATATTGCATAAATTGTATTCTCTCTCCATTGGTTGTTAATAAAGTATTGTGTTCCTCTACCTATTCATCTTCTTGCTTTCTTTTTAATTTTGTTTTTCTTTGTGCGATCTATACTTCATATCACGCCATATCACCTTCTCAAAATCCTAACAATTTCTATGATAATTTTCTGTGCAGGTGTTCCGTGACAACCAATTTGTACAAGAGAGGATAATGGATTCAAATGATCTGGAGCGTGAAAGGGGAATAACAATACTTAGCAAAAATACATCAATTACTTATAATGATACAAAAATTAATATCATTGATACTCCAGGCCATTCTGACTTTGGAGGTGAAGTGGAACGAATTCTCAATATGGTGGAAGGAGTTCTTTTAGTGGTACTTTCTCTCCTAGCTCTCTTAAGCTGAAGTTACATTTCCTGTTATTGCATGATCTCAAACATTTGATCACTGTCTTTTGATTCAGCTTTTCGTTCAGTATGAATGCTGAGCATTTCAGAAAAAAATGAAAGGATAATTGTAGGTTAAGATTTCTAGTGTACTTAGTTACCAACTTTTTCATGGCTCGGTTACCTCAATGAAGTAGGTTTGGACCAAAAGCCAGCCACTTTATGTCTCTCGGGTCATGTAAAATGCTTCCACGAGATGATCTCCCTTTGAATTTATATTTTGTGCCCGAACTAGCTCTTTCACTTCTCTTTCTTTATGGTTGCAAAAGAACCAATCTGAACTGAAGTATTAGACAAACTCAAATGGGTGCATTCTCTTTTGTTAAAGTTCGCAAATAATTGAGCTTGTTAACGAACAACTTCTAATTGTTAACGAAATAAAATATTTTTGAGAATTATAATGTCTCATACAATTATGTTTGCATGTTGCCACATAAATAGTTAATTAGAAGAGAAAAAGGAGTCGTGCAGCGGATCCTAAATTTATAAGATAATGCTTAATTTGTTGTTGACGTTACAAGAAAATAGTTAGAAGAAGAATATGATAATTTTGGGGGAAAAAGTTTGTGAAATTTTGGAAACTATTTTATTTTCATATTGTTATCTCTAAAATATGTTTAAAATTTGGGACAATTGTTATGTTCATGAATAAATAATGGAAGAACGCCAAAAACATTCATGCTTAGTTGTTTACTACGGAGCCAACAGAAACAAACGTGAATGAACCTTAAACATGGCAAGCGATTATCTGTTCACAAAAGGCTAAGTTCATTGCACCCCTGTTTCTCATCTTCACCATTATTGGAGTCCGGCATAATTTCTTATACTTTGTGGTGTGGGAGTTGGGATGTTATGATTTTCCGTGTTGAACTGTTTAGGTTGTCTACATGTGTAGATCCTAAACATTATATTATCAATTTTTTCAATTGATTCAAATTGAATTTTTTGCTGGGTTCTTTCCCTTTTTGTTGGGCTTCATTTCTTATATCTCAAATTTTTAGCCATCATTGTCTTGATAGCGTCTTTCTCCTTTCTTCTATTGTTTTTGTTTCTTTATTCTTGTTATATTTTCCTGCTGTAATCTGAGTAGCCTTGTCTCCTTAACAGAATCTCGTTGCTGACAAATAAATTTGGCTCTTATATATAGGTAGATTCTGTCGAGGGTCCAATGCCGCAGACAAGATTTGTTTTGAAGAAGGCTCTTGAATTTGGCCATGCCGTAGTTGTTGTTGTTAATAAAATTGATAGATCATCTGCTCGTCCAGAATTTGTTGTTAATTCCACCTTTGAACTGTTCATTGAACTGAATGCATCAGATGAACAGGTATTTATTCCACATCTTGAAAGAGAACACTCCTAGTTTGAATTTAGAGATTGATTAAACCTATCTGTAGATCTCAACTTTGATACTGGCCTGATCACATGCTTGTATACATGCATTCTTAATTATTATACCGTCTGCTTGTGGGATATATACTGTGTTTCTAATTAAATATTCATTTCCTAAACTTGCATTTGAGGAAACCATGAACTCAAGTGATGGGCTCTAATTTGAGTGCAGTGAACTCTTTTTTTAAATCGTAATTCTCTTAACAGGAAGAGTAAATTGAAAAATTATCACTATGAAATATTTCATTATAGTTGTTGAACATTAGTTGATCAGATATTTCTGTACTCGAATACTCGAGAGATTGTAATGTAGATTTTAATCTCCAGTTGGTTTTGTTCTTTTTGCAGTGTGATTTCCAAGTAATATATGCAAGTGGTATCAAGGGAAAGGCCGGACTTTCACCTGAAAATTTGGCAGATGATCTTGGACCTCTTTTTGAGTCCATTATTAGATGCATACCTGGACCCCGTATTGAGAAAGACGGTGCACTTCAAATGCTTGTTAGTGGCTGTTCATTTTCTCAGTGTTTTACTCCCTTTTTCTCCGATTCATTCTTATAACTGTTGGTTTGATCTTTTTTGGATGTGCCGTGTGCTCTTTTATCATGTTTAAACTTATTTTAGGCAACAAATATCGAGTATGATGAACATAAAGGGCGCATAGCTATTGGACGTTTACATGCTGGGGCATTGCGCAAAGGAATGGATGTGAAGGTAGGTTTACTGTACCAGTGAGAAGCTTCTTAAATTACTAAATACGTATCTGGTCCTTGAAGGATGGGGTTATTTCGATAAAACTCCTTGTCAAAGACACTTGTTCAGAAGTCATCAATCTATTTTCTCAACAAAGATATGATAAATAGAGTTTGATGTTCTGTATGCCTGTTCTATATGTTTAGATATGTACCTCTGAAGATGAATGCAGATTTGCTAGAGTAAGTGAACTTTTTGTGTACGAGAAATTCTTTAGAGTTCCAGCAGAGACAGTGGAAGCAGGTGATATATGTGCTGTTTGCGGTATTGATGATATTCAGGTAGATTAAAATTAGTCTTACGTGGGTGTTGTTCCCAGTGCTTGTATTTACTTGAGATTTAGGGTTTATTTTGCACTTACATGCTTATCTTGTTTAACTTGTGAATTTTCTTTCATCAATCCAGATTGGGGAAACCATTGCAGACAAAATTTCTGGGAAACCATTACCCTCAATTAAGGTGGAAGAACCTACTGTTAGGATGTCTTTCTCAATAAACACTTCACCTTTTGTTGGCCGTGAGGTATGCTTTTTCATAAGGCGTTTAAATCTCAATTCAAATTCAAATTTTCACGTGTACAAGATTCTCGCACCTCTAAATTCTAGCTTTATTCTCAGAGACTAGATATTAACTTTTAATTATGTAAGAGCGACAAATTTCATTCAAAAACTGCTAAATGGTGGTTCACAGTCTGCTACCACTCTCGAAAATGGAAACTAGAGAGTTTTTATTGCTTAGGTTTCTGGGTTCATCCTTAAAATATACCACTCGATATTTAAACATTTTTTTGGCTGCCTCGAATATCCTTAGAATCCTCACCACCGTTTTCATCTTTTTCGTAAGACTATCTCCAACCCATTTCACCAAAATGGTGCAACTTTTAGACCATCTTATTTAGTCGTCTCCAATCCATTACACCAAATATTACAAAAAACATATTCCGTCTCTTTCCTTATTTTTTAATTCTCAACAACTAATTTATTTAATACATATTCTATTACTACTAAAATTACTAAATAAAAATTACATTTAATTAACTAAAATATTGTATTTACATTATTAAATTAAAAAAAAAACATTACACTTAATATCACAATTAAAAAAATATTATATTTAACATCATAACGTAAAAAAATTACATATAATATAAAAATTTTCATAAAACAAACATAAAGTCCAACTAATCATTTTATTCTCGGTATTATATTCATCCCACAAATGAACAATTAATGCATTTCAAAGTGCTATGTGAGCCTCTTTTCAATATTTATGCTACTGTAGTGCTAATTTTGTTTTATTAATTGTAGCAACTTTTGAATTTGATGAGTAGTTTTATTATAATGTATTAAGTAATTATTATTTATTACTTGATTACAATTTATTATAAATGTTAACAAAAAAAATAATCCAATTAAAACAAATATAAATAATATTTATCATTAAGTTATAAAAGGATACAATAAGAGTTCAAAATTTGTTGTAGTGTAAAATGAATGACAAAATGGGAAATAACTAAAACTGTATACATTACACCCAATGAACAATTTGATGCAACACTGTTTATTACTCTATTTTGGTGTGAAAAATTTGAATCCTGTTGGAGCATCATTTTCACACCAAATTGGCAGTGTATGCCATTTTGAAGTTGGGTTGGAGTCGCTTAAAGAAATTCAGGCCCATTTTCTTAATTTTTCAAGAAAAAACTTAACTCTCTTAGAAGAAAAGGATGTTGATCCAATACTCGAAACACATTGCTTGTGTTCTTGACGACAAACTGTTTTTTTCTAGAAAAATTGTACATATTTACCGTATAATACAAAGAATAAATGATAAACTATAGACGCCAAATTATTGTCTTTTGTTGGTGTAGGACTGTGACCATGTAGGAAAAAAATTGGTTGCACATATATTGGGACCAATTGCCTAAAACTTTCTGATGTATGCATGCATACCATCAAAGTACTTTTATTGAAATTAATTTTCGTCTTTTATCAATTTTTTTCTGGGTCCAACAGTAGGAGTTATAGAAATCATTACATGTCAAAATTCATCTTTTTGCTGCCAACAAATCACATTTTGGGTTGTAATCCACCTCTAAGAGAGGAAGAATTTCTTATATTGTTTTCAGGGGAAGTATGTTACTGGTAGAAATTTACGAGATAGGTTGTACCGTGAGCTTGAGCGGAATTTGGCCATGAAAGTTGAAGATGGTGAAACTTCAGATACATTCATTGTTAGCGGGCGTGGTACTCTACATATCACAATATTAATAGAGAACATGTAAGAGGCCTATATTCTGACCCTCGTTTACCGTCTTCACACATGCTTATATTAATAAATGTTTCCAGGCGGAGGGAAGGATATGAGTTCATGGTGGGACCACCTAAAGTTATCAATAAAAAGGTTGGCGACAAGTTGCTGGAACCATATGAGGTGATGGGCTAAGTTTTTTGTTTTTATTTCCTTCAAATGTTTGTTAATGTATATTTTATCTGATCTTTTACATGTCTTACAGAAATTTGCCACTTGATAATAGCACCCTTCAAGACCTAAGAGTTATGTTAGATACGAACATGTTACTGTGCACACTAGCACTGTGTAATGCAATATACGCATGAATGGAGGGAGAACAGGAAAGATATGAAATAAAGAGCAGAAGGATATATAATTGAAAATATTTAAAATTTCAATTATTTTAGGATTTCATTTTTACTTTATTCGATATTTTGAAAGACGCTGTGACAGTCAATTTGGCAATAGACCAAGCTAGTGCATTTTGAAAATCTATCGTGGGCTTTCTTCGTCATTAATTACCTCTATTTAACCTACCATCTGCACATGTGATCACACTTGCTGCAGAAAATACTCGAGTCTGTGTATGAAGTCACGTTTTGATAACTGGCATATGCATTAGTAATTTTTTGAATAAACAGATATAAGCAGTTAAAGTGTGTGATACACTATCATCAATACAAGCTATAAAAGAAAATTCTTTTGTATTACTGTAAAAGTCATGTTTACTTGTCAAAAGGAGAAGAAATTTAAATGCACTGAAAGATTCACGATTTTCATGGCCATGTTATTTCTTCTATAAGGTAAAACTTATTATGGTTGTTTCTGCAGATTGCTACTGTTGAGGTACCCGAAGAATACATGGGGCCTGTTGTAGAACTTCTCGGGAGAAGGCGAGGACAGATGTTTGACATGCAAGGTCTTGGGTATGTAAATTATTTGCAATTATCTTGTCGACAATAACTTCCAACAGAAAAATCTTGCTTTACTGGAATGATAGCTAACAAAAAGAACAATCTTGGTTAGATTGTACGTATATTGCTTTATTTTTTGGTCTACATTTATGTAGTTATGCTGGCCTCCCTTGTGATTTTTACTAGTTTATTCATCAAACTTCCCTTTGGATGCTCCTCTTTAATTTTGATACTAACATAAAGTGACTCGATGTGTGTGTATATACTGTGTATACGTATGTATATACTTAGAATGGTCTTGTTTTTCCGCCCATCCTTTTACTCGCATTACCAGAATTTGAGGTGATAAATTTTCTTTTTCATTGTTTTGCCTTTGCCATCTTGAATGGTAGCCTAAAAACTTACCCCTGTTTATCTATTAGGTCGGAAGGAACAACTCTGGTGAAATATAAGATTCCGACCCGGGGCCTCCTTGGTTTGAGAAATTCCATTCTTACAGCATCTCGAGGCACAGCAGTTCTTAACACGATATTTGACGAATATGGACCATGGGCTGGTGATATAAGCACCCGTGACCTGGGATCGCTGGTACTTTCTAACCCAAAACAAACAAGTTTCATTGAGATTCTGATAACATTTTCAGATGGTCTAATGTGTGTACATTTTTAAAGGTTGCTTTTGAGGATGGAACGACATCATCTTACGCGCTCTCAAGTTCACAAGAAAGAGGGCAGCTGTTCATTGGCCCTGGAGTCAATGTTTATAAAGGACAAATAGTAGGAATTCATCAGCGCCCCGGTGACTTGTCCCTCAACGTCTGCAAGAAAAAAGCTGCTACAAATATCCGTTCCAATAAAGATCAAACAGGTGAGAAATAGCCTAATTACATTGTTGAAGATTTTTTTATTTTGCTTACATTATTCACCAGAGTACTATGAATGATGAACGAACCCGTAAAAGGGCGGGGAAATGATGTTTCTTATGAATAGTAACGTTTCTTTGACGCTCAAGAAGAAATAATTCGCTATTCTTGCTTTACGTCCTATCAACATCGATATTGCAGAGAAACTAAGCCCTTGTTTGACAACCATTCCTTCTCATTCTTTTCTCTTACTCATTTTCAACCACATATTATCACAATAAAATATTTTTCACATAAACTCAAAATTTTTTCTTGCATTTTAACCATACATTCTCCCAAAATTTACTATTCAAAAACTCATTCTTTCCAAAAAAAATTCCGTCAAACAAGGACTAAAATTCTTATAGCGACGGAATACTTGTGCTTTTGGACTCTGTTTTAATAAGAATTTTTTCTCTTGATTATTGATTAATTTCTTTATTGGCACGTGTAGTGGTTCTTGATACCCCACTGGATTACAGTCTGGACGACTGCATAGAGTACATTCAAGAAGATGAGCTGGTTGAAATTACTCCCCAAAGTATTCGAATGAGCAAAAACCCGAAGATGGCAAAGAAGGCACGGTGAAAGTTACTTCCAGACGAGAGGATTCTCTGGCTTCTCGTTGTTGACAAACTCGCATTTGAATAGCAATGGCGGGTAATGCAACTATAAACACGGCACACCTTGCTCCATTAATACATTTTGGCATCCTCCGTTCTGAAGGCCTGCAACTTATGATTTTTTAAAAGAAATTCGAAGATTTTCATACTTCAGGTGATAATGAGTTTGTTAATACTAATTTACGGGATATTATAGCGACATAGTAACAACAAATGTGTATGACTCGAGAGGGGATCTCTCTCCTTTGCAATTTATTATGTAGGTAAATAAAAATGTTCCTAGAAACTCATGTTCCTGTTTATTACAACCTAAAAGGGCTACAATCATGGTTCATCTTCCTGTGTACAATATAAAAGTGGGTATTTTTTTTTATTTTTTTTTATCTAAGCAACCATTCTGTAGGGAATAAAATTTAAATTTAAAATTTAATTATATATTTCATCATATTCACAATTTTTTAATCGCATATTTTATCATCTTTATCAAAATTTGCTAAAACCCGATTTAAATTCCTACAAAACAAGAACTAAGGGTCTGTTTGATTTAAAAATGAAATTTGAATGGAAAGAAAATGAATTGCATGGAATTAAATTGTTTAAAAATTGTTTTACTGGAAATTGTCAATTAATTATGTTTGATTGTTATAATTTTCATCTGAAAAATGTTGAAATTTTCTATCTTTTGGTGATCGTTTGACTTTGTTTTTCATAAACAATGTCAATTAAATGGATAATTTTTTTTACAATTGGGGATAGAATTTGTTTAGATTGCCAAAAAAATTAAAAAAATTAAAAGTGAAAAAAAAAATTTGTGTTCATTTGGCTTTGTTTTACATGAAAATCGTCAATTTAAGGGATAATCTTTTTTACAATTGTGGATAGATTATGTATCAATTGCCAAAAAAGGAAAAAAAAAAAATTCATGGAAACCATTTTCCCACCTAAAAAGTGGAAAAATGAATTCAAGTAAAAGCTAGAAAATGTTACCATGTGAGAGAAAGATGCAAAACCAATTGCCAAGAAAAAATATGCTATCAAACACCAAAAAATATGGAAAATGGAAAATGTTTTCCTGAAAAATCA